>VZUI01005937.1:0-150671 GCA_013401135.1 Cettia cetti | reverse complement strand
CCGGCCCGGCCCGGCCCGGCACAGCCCGTCCCGCGGGGTCCTGCTGCCACCTGGCGGGCCGCCGCCCAGCGCCGCCCGTCCCCTCCCGCTCCCCGCGGGCGACACGACAGGGGGTGACGGGCGCTGCTGCTGCCGCCCCCGGCCCGGCCCCAAACTGGGGAGGGATTTTACCGGGCGGCCGCAGGGCTCTTGAGGTCAGCCTGGCTCTTTGGAGAAGGTTCTTCCGGAAGGCCCCGTGCAGTGGTGTAAACAAAAGAGAGGGGCCGAGGGATAACGCCTCTGTTTCAGGAGGTGTAGTGCGCGCTATTTTCTTACGCCTCCGTTTCGGTGACCAGATTTGCCGCGTCATGCTTACTACCAAGTGGAGCCTTTATCCAAGGCTGCATTTTCTCCTTCACGGTTTTGGAGGAGCGCACAGCATCTCGTTATGAAATACAACTGTGATGAGGGCTAGAGATCAGGAGAGGGACAGGAGTAGAGGAAGCATCACCGCTACTGCTTCAGCACCATACAGTTCTCTCTTGAGTAACCCGACATATGACGATTGCAGAGTAAGAGGACTTAAAAGACATTAACTATTAGTAGAATAGTCCTTCCTTTAGAAATTTGTTTTTCTTAAGTCTTGTGCTGAATGAGTTGAGATTATCTTCAGTGTTACTAGTATCTAAAATGAACAAAAGACTTTTAAAATTAAATTTTCTTTTAAAGAAACAATCTTCTGCGTACCTTCAGTATTTGTACTAGTCTGAGATTAGCTAATTCTGCTTCTTACCTCTTTTCCTGAGCTGGCACTTTCAGAAGAACCAGTTGAAGACCATTGCAAAGCCAGGAGGTCTATCTGTGGACAAGCTCATCCCACTCTATTGTGTTGAATGAGCGCCAGGATAGGATTCCTCAGCAATTAACAATCAGAACCTGAACACAAGCCTACTTTGTGAGCCATTTAAGCTAATAAGGAGACACTGGTCGCTTCCAGCAGGGCCCAAGATGGGTATCTGGCAAATCACTGTGCTTAAACTACAGCTCACCTGCCAGACACATTGCCGTGCAGCTGTGCAGATCCCAATGGCAACCAGGTCTCAGTGGGTCCCAGATCACAACTGGTTTCCTACGGACATTTGCAGAACAAGCTTGTGATTGTCTTGCCTAATTATTAGTTTGATATGGTTAGTTATCATTAGCTTGGTATAATCTGCTCTGAGAAGGTTTTTTTCTATGCCAGAACAAAAAGCCATAATACTTACTTCCATTCTGTGTAAGCCAATGACACAACCAGTTCTAACTGATGGTATATTTGAAGTACCAGCTACAAATCCATTATACATATACAGTGGAGTTTAAGTTTAGCCCATACTTTCCTCTGCTAGGTAGATATATTAATTTTCATTAACTCTTTGCTAAAATCTTAGAAGACAGATTCATACATAAATAGGGACAAAGCATGCTCATAACATTTATATTTATTTCAAGATACTATTAGAAACCCATGGGTCACAGGGACTTATGGATCAAATATTCTTACATTAAAGTACGATAAAATTTGTGACTGACGTGTAAATTGCACACAGCCATACTGCCTGCCAATAGGTTACCAAGATGAATGTAAATGACATTTTGTGCTTCAAAGACTGATAGCTCTTGTATTCATTCTGTTACATCCCTCATCATCCCTTTTCAAATAAAGAATTTTATTGACCCCAGAAATTCCACTCAGATTCTTTCCACAGGCAAGACAAGGATCCCAGCTGACCAAACAATTAGGTGAATGTTTTCTTCATTATTACTGCAGAAGTCTAGGACATCTTGAATGTGTTCCTTGATTCTTAGAATGTATCACTGCAGGAATTGCTCCTAATCACGTTTAAATTTGAGTCATTTATTAGACTCATTGGGGACTGGGAACTGGGAAGTCAATGGCACTAGGGCAATTGCCCCTGCTCAGAATGTGGCTATATAAACTGGAAACAACTGTAACAAAATTAATTAGCTACAGAAATTTCACTTGTCGTTTCCCAGCAATCCAACAAAACGTAAAACAGGCCCCTATTTTTTTTTTCTTTCCATCGCTGCATTTTCTTTTCCTTCTACTGAAACTGCTGGAAAAGAAATTAAACTATGAAACTATTTGTTTGATCATTTCATCAGTTCCCTACGAGAAAAAGAAAAAAAAAGTATATATAATATATGTATGCCTATCACACATATATGCATATATGCAAATTTTGTCTATACAAAATTTGTATGTAAATGTATAAAAATTACGTTAATTTAGGCTATGTGTAAGCTGTTCATTAAAGTTACCAGATTATTAACTATTAGATATTATATTAGAGACAAAATAAATAATATTTACAGTAAAAGCTATTGGTGCCACATCTACCACAACTACAATAGAAATAACAATGTTTTTTCTATGCTTTGCACTATATAAATGTGGCTTATTCATTAATTAACAAATTAAATATTAACAAAATCTCTAAAACACACCTCTCACATGTATACTAACAGATCAGTAATAATCATTTATATGCCTCTTTGCTTTCGTATCTATTGTAATCTGAAATAACCCTCAAGTTCAGCAGCTGGAGGGCTGATGTTTTATATGCTATTACAGCAGAAATTAATTCAGCCAACACACCCGCTTAATTCAAGTGTAAGCTTGTGCCTCACCTGCTCTCTTTACACTTTGATTGCCCTGTATCACTGACATTTCCACTCTGCAACATTTGTCTTTTAGCCATTAATTTTTATCAAGATGTCTCAAAAATCTGCTAAGGCATTAGCATTTTCAACATTTCCTCTATGTCCCTAGGGCTTAGTTACACCTTGTGCTCTGTGGCAGAAAAGGCTATTACATCATTTACTTTTATCCATGCTTTTTTTTATCCTGGGAAAGAGAGTTGTGGGAGGATCCTCACAGGGGTTCCTACCCCCTTTCCATTGCTGCCTCCTCAGTTCTGCTCCCAAAGCAATTCCCTGAACAAGATTTAGAGAGAGCAGATCATGAGGAGACAACCTTTCCACAGGTGGGGGCAGGAGCTAAGTGCAGCAGGCTAACCAGTGCTGAACAGGGAGGAAGTGACAAGAGCACTTTCATAATGGAGAGACTGAGAAGGATGTGGTTTCATAAAAATCAAGAGTGCTTAGGGTCAGGCCAGTTAGAAAGAAGCACTGTGCACACAAGCCCAGAGTATCTGCTCTCTACAAAGTATGCAAAGATGAGGAAAAAAGAAAAAGACTTCCTTTAACAAGAAGCAAAGTTATTCCACATAAAATATAAAACGTCAGCTTAATGAATGCCAGTGTCTACATTTGTATCTATGGACAGAACTATGGACATTTGGTTACATTATAAAGTTTCTGAGGCAAGTACCAGCCGTGTTTGTGCAGGCTTGGAGCCTGTCTGGGGACTGTAGGAGGTAAAACAGGTACCTATCTTCAGGATTCGAGCCACAAGACTTAATACCCCACAAAGCTGTGAAAGACTTAGGCCTTATGCATAGCATCACAACTACATGAGTAATACCTTCCTTGAGAATCACTTGATTACCTGTAATTAATTCTCATAATTGACATATGAAATCTCTTGTATCTTCATGGGCTTTTTTGTGCTTTCCCTTTTTGACAGTGTTGGGGCAGATCTCAGCATTTTTTGCAATTACAAATCCAGAGTTGGTAACTAATAAGAAATGTGAAGTGAGGAGTTACAGAAAATAATAGGGATTCCTGTCATGTGGCTTTTGCTCAGGTAGAGTATTTCTAGAGATATAACAATTATGTCATAAAAAACCTCTACTTATAGCTTCCTTATGGAGTTTAGATAGGCCAAAACAAAATCAGTGCATTGTACATATGAATAAATAACAAAACCAAACCAAACCAAAACCAAAAACAAAAACAAAACCCCAGAAGTCTAAAAAAGTCTAAATATTCCTGCTTTATTATGTATGCCCAGTGACATATTTCTCAACCAGCAAGATAAGTGAGACACAGGCAGAATAAAATGGGAAAAACAACAGTGAGTTTAACATTTTGTTGTCTGGATATTTCCATGCAGAAGAGAATCAATTATGTACCTTTAAATTTGCGTGTAAGTTAAATCCTTAAAAGCTGCACATGCTTGTCATGGAGATTACTGCTGTATAAAAAGAGCAGCTGTGCAAAGGAGGAAGCCCGTGGTACCTCCACTGACTGTGGCTTATTCACAGACTGCCTTAACACTGGATTACCTGTGAGGTAAGTCTTGCTTAGTTTTATGCATATATGAGCAGGGTCTTGTGAAACCCAAGAGAAAATTCAATTACTGCAAATTTGTCTCTAGGGAGGAAGACAGGAGAGAGCCAACAGCATCACTGCTGAGTAAGTAATGCCTGTGCTTTGGTCACAATTACAGACAGATCAGTGGCTAAAATTGCACAGGACACTCTGACTGTCCTGTGTTTGTCCACAGGAGGTTTTTCATCTGGTGCTGAATTTCTCAGCACTCCAACATTTGCACAGAGCTGCCTTAAGGCCAGGTAAGTTTTCACCTCACAAGAAGTACATAAAAACAGCAGACCTAGTGAAACTCCCACAAAGTGTAAAAAATGCCTAAATACAGCTTTCTATTCATCAGCCTTAAATGTGGAGTAATCATTAAGAGTGCTGTTAAAACTATTTAGTGCAGAGTGGTTATAGTGTAAAAAAGACCCCTCACAATTTCTTAGTAACTCTTCCAACTAATACAAATTGATTCCATATGCTGTATTTCAAGCAACCATTTTCCTGGAAGCAAAAGATCTGTTCCTTTGAGTCAAGTCACTAAATGTGCATTTCAAGGTAAATTACTACTGAATCCTTGAAGAAAGTAATGAAAAGGGCTGCAACACGGTCTATCTGAGTGAAAAAATCTCCAGTACTCTTGAACAGTATCAATTCAAGTCAAAGGTCTATGCAGGACATTAAAAAAGCACCAACAGGAGAAGGCAGTGCTCTGGAATCACAGTCCCCAAACACAATTTGGACTGTGGAGAACACTGAGACCAAGAAACATCTTTAATTGCAACATGTTAAAGTGTTCAAAGACCATGAAGTAGCATATATATCCCAGATAAAAGATTTTTATGAATATAAACGTCAGATTATTGTAAAATTTTTCCACAGGATCAAACCGCCATGAGTAATAACCTCTGTTTGGAAGTGATGTACCTTGGGCAACCTCCAGATTATCTGAAAGAACTGAAAACCTCATCAACCATTTCTACCATTAGTAGAAATATAAACAGTTTTAGTGGTTTCCTTCTGCTTTCCTAAATGTCTGCGTTTTAACTCAGCCTAAAAGCCAACTCAGTTTCCCTTGTACCTTAAGACTTCATATAGACAGTATCAACATTATCTTCTCCAAACAGCCACCACTGAAGCATAATTGAATTCTAGTTACCTTCTTTTAAGAATCTGTCTTACCAATGAGAATCCCTAGGACATCTTCTTTAATGTTTCTTTTGTCCCTTTTGAAGTACAAAAGGGATGTTCTCACACAAAGTGGTATTCTGAGAAATTGTAGAATAAATAATGTTTGGGTTAGTGTTTTAGCTCATGACCATCCCAGAGCTGAGTGCTGAAGCCTTTGAGTCAGACATAAAACACCCCTGACATCAGCACTTCACTTTGATCCTCCACCCATCCACTTGGCATGTGTGAGGCTTGTTACAAGGCACCTAGTGTTCCTGGCTTTGGCATGAGACCAAGCTGGTCTGCACTGACAAGACTGACAGACTTTAGGACATGTAAAGAAACAGAGAGAGTGAGAATTAGTCTCCTAAATCTGAGGATCAGGATCACTTTCCCTTGTGATTTTCCCAAGGCTAAAAAGGAGCCAGGTGAGGAAAAAGGGAGCTGAGCCCTGGCAGCACAGCACTGGTCAGCTGAGAGGTGAACATGTAAACAAGCAGCCTGCAGGGACTATGGTGAGAAAATTAAACTTGTGCCTCTGCTGAAGGCAGAGTACGCAAGAACCTGGAATTAAGTCAGTAACAGTCAGGGAGAGTGCCCGGGTTTGGCTGGAAGCAGAACCATGTTTCTCTTTTCCTTGCTGCTTGGTACCAGTCTGGAATCCCCATCCTGTATACCAAATCTCTTTAACAGCCTTGTACCCTGATAAATCTCTCAATAGTTTTGCACCATCCTATCCCATCCATCTCTGATTCACCTTCCCTGGCCACTGGGATTAACTAAAATTCATTTTCCTACCTGCTTGCCTCTGAACAAAAGCTTAATTCTGAGTGACACATAATTTGCCTGCATAGGAACTTCACAGACCTGATCCGGGCAGTGAATTCCTGCCCCAATTCCTTTCTCCATCTTTTTGTGAGGTAAAAGAAGTACACCAACATTAATAAAATAGCAATTATGTCAGCCTAAAATTCTACAGTTTTCTAAATCATATTATTCTCAGAATGGTTTGTAAACACTAGACAGTATAATTCATAAAAATCAACAGCTCATCCATAATATATATTTGGTATAATAAAATGCCTACAGTTATTCTCTGTTAAAAGCTATAGATTTTTTATTAGTAACAGAAGCTTTCTCTATTTCTCATCAAAATTCTGGCATCTTCTATTTCTTTGGCATTAGATTTTCCCTTTCATAATATTTGTGTATGCTACAGATGGTAAAAGAGGTGGCCAAGCTTCAGCCTTTGAAGCACCAATGGGCCATCTGCAACGGGGCATTTACTTGTTGTGCTGGTTTCAGCTGGGATGGAGTTAGTTCCCTTCCCAGTGGCTGGCATGGGGCTGTGTTTCGGACTTGGGCTGAACACAGGGTTGATAATATAGAGATGTCTTTGTTATTGCTGAGCAGAGCTGACACAGAGCCAAGGCCTTTTCTGCTCCTCGAACTGCTATGGTGGTGAGGGGACTGGGAGGAGACAGAGGTGACCCCAAATGACCAAAGGGATTTTCCAAAGATATGACATCATGCTCAGTATTTAAAGCAGAGGGAAGAAGGACAAAGGAGGTGACATTTGGAGTGTTGGAATTCATCTTCCCAAGTTACTTGTGATGGGGCCCGACTCTCCTGAAATGGCTGAATGCCCACCCAAACACAGAAAGTGGTGAATCAATTCCTTGTTTTGCTTTCTTTGTGTATGCAGCTTTTGTCTGCTATATTAAACTGTCTTTAGCTGTAACTATGAGTTTTCCAGCTTTTATCCTGCTGATTCTCTCCTCCACCCCACTGGTGGGGAGTGAGTGAGGGGCCCTGTGGGCCTTGGTTGCAGGCTGGGGGTAAACCACACCACCTGTCAAACTGGACAACTTTTCATGCTTCATTAGGATTTTAATAAATGTGAAGAATGCAAAAAAGTGACCTGGGTTGAGTCAGAAATTGATCCAAGTATTGAAACTTTTTGTGTCCCAACACATTGCAGAGAACTCTGAACAATTTTTGTTTAATTTTGGGAGGGTTTTATCCTTCATATTTTTTGAAGACTGAGCTATAAACCTCAAAGCAAGATTCTTCTCTGGATATGAGCCATGAGGAACCTCAGACAGGATATTAGGTTCTAGGTTTTGGATCATCTCAATTACAACATTCTTGAGGCTCCTCAAAGCAGTGGAACCTCCAAACCTCTCATTGAGAGTAATTTTCACAAGTGGGATAGGCACCTGCTTAAGAGATGCTGGTTACATCCACTGTGTCCAAAATTTTCCACTGCTAACTGTTTTTTATTATCTGCTAAGGAGTGATGTTGGCAGCATTTTCTTTTTATGTCATTAGAAGAGCAGTAGTAATGATTTAAAAGCCAGGAGCTTTGAATTATAGCTTAAGATTCTTGATTAGCTAGGTACTGTAGTCTCCTTACATTTGTCTACAAGAAAAGATGCATTTATGGGAAGTTTTCCAGATGTCTCTTCATTAAAGTGAAGAGGTCACATTTTATTTGCTGCTAAACAAAACAGTACATTACATTGCAGATTATTGTACCTAAGTGTGTGTGCTTGGATGATATTTCACAGAAAGCAAATCAAGTACAGAACTATATTTTTTTTCCTTCTTGAGAGCCATCTTGGCTCAGAAAATACCTTTTCTCTCCAAATGGTAAAGGATTTGTGAAAAGCTTCTAATCTTGCCTTCTCTGTACCATAATTTCAAATGCTTTTTGTGGATAAATCAAAAGATAGCAGGAGAAATTTTGCCTAGCAAAGGCCTGGAAACAAATTTCTACTGAATTGGAGTTTTACAGGAGACATATTTTCTCTTGTAATGTTTGACTTTCATGTGTGTATCTGCCGCTTGAGCTTAACAGCTGCAGCTGTATTTCTAGAATGCAATTATATAATCTAAATTCTGGCTGATTTACACTTCAGAAGTTAAAAAGCTGAATTGTCTCCTTTGTGCAAAAACGCTATACATGGACCTCCCTCATCCTGTCTTTTAGGAATATTAGACAGTATAGCTTCACTTTGCACAAATAATTAAAGATTACAGGATAGGTAGCCATCAGGAAAACTACTGAACTGCAAGAGGACTGGTACCTTGACCCAAAGGATGTTGGGTCATCATTACTGATGGAAGAGTAATTGTGCTGATTTGAAAGTAAACCAGTGGGAGAAATGAATCCTACTCAATGACCTTGTGAGAGATTTCAGGTCAGAGTTATAATTTAATGGAAAGACTAGAATAAATGCAATCCATAGGTGGGGTCCACTTTTCTCCAAACCTTCTCAAAGGCCTCCTGAGCCAGGGTTTCCTGAAGGCTGGCAACTTCAGTGAAGACAAAAGCAAAATGAGTGTTTGGTCTTCTCTTCAACCTCTGCTCCTTTCAGCAGCAGGCCCCTATTTTCCATAGTATTCCTTTTTTTATTGGTGTATTTGAAGAAACCTTTGCCTTCTCTCAAAACTAAAAAATGCAGGTCATTCTCTTTGCAGCAGCTTTTGTGTAAGTTTCTTGGTTTCTACGCACTTACCTCTTACCTCAAAACAGCATGACAGGAAATAGACATGCTAGATAATCAAAAAAGTTCTACTTTTTAGGCTAGGCTTATGTGCCAAAAGTAAGAGAAAGGACCAGAGTGCTGGAGATACTACATTAAACATTCAACCAATAACTTCAGTATTATGAATAACTTCCTCAGCTGTATTGCATCTGGGATATTATTTAATTTAATGTCAATTCAAGATGCAGCAATGCTTACAATCATGAATGAGATTTCCTGCTCAGTAACACTAGAAAGTTCTAGCTCCTGGCAGATTTGTGTGTAGCTTACTAAAGAGATTTCTCTGTGGTCTCTGCCTTATTATCAATATCAGAGTCATGGAGTTCCTTTAATTCCACTCAAATACTAATAATATTATTTAACCTGAAAATAACTGAATACTTAATGTGATTCATGGTAATTTTTCCAGAACTGTAATTGTTTTCTGAGTTGTTTCTGGTGGCCATACAAACATACCAAGTCAAGTGAAATGGTAACAAGGTGCAGGATTGCTAGTGACATGGGTTTTACTTTCCAAAAGGGAGCCAGCTGCCAGTCTTGTACTCTTGGCACTGCTAATGTGCAATTCAAGGTTAAAGCTAAGATGCTTGTATGGTGGAACTTCAAAATCCTTTGAAAAAACAGTTATGAAACCATGGCTTTTGTGAGTTTGGATATTTGGGGGGACTTAAAATGTTATACTAGTGAGGGCTACAGGCACCTTTTCATATAGACATCTTCTGTTACACATGCAACTGGAATTTTAGCAGCTATAAGGTTCAGATTACATGCAGTTAACTTCAGTTCTGGGTACCTGAAAATAACCACTACCTGCATCATGCACTATAGTTCTCAGGCACCTAACCTCAACACTCCTTGTTACTTCTTTCTTTTCTGTTCTTTGCAGCATGCACCTTCCCCTACATGCCAGGTTCACTCTACAGTCTCGTATTTCAAT
Organism: Cettia cetti; assembly: GCA_013401135.1. NCBI lineage: Eukaryota > Metazoa > Chordata > Aves > Passeriformes > Sylviidae > Cettia > Cettia cetti. Next base: position 140,753 of record VZUI01005937.1, on the reverse strand, counting down.
TATCCAGTTTAAGGAAATGTCATGTCCTGTTGTGTACAGGACATGACATTTGTCATGAAGAATTGAAGGTGCTCATCAGTCAACATCTTTATAGTGTGCTAATCATCATCCCAGTGTGCTGATTTGGTACTCTGGATTTTGACCACTGCCTTGGTCAATCACTGAGAAGCTGTATTCTCCATCTACCTATTCTTATGGAATTATTTCCATCATGGCCACCTAGATTAAAAGTAAGGGAAAAGAGGACAAAAGTCATCAAAATTGCTTTCTTTAATGAAAAGTATTCTACACAACCTGAATTTAATAAATGCAGAAAATAACCTACATAAAAAACCCCACACGTTCCCCCCAAAAAATCATCTGGATTATGAATAAATATATAATATGAATAGATGATGTAATCTGATTTTATAAAAGAGATTTTTTTTCTAAAAAATGAAAGTCCCTATTTATTATAAAGAATGATTTTCTTTCTTCAAAGACATTAATGGATGGAAAATTTGTATATTTATGTATTGACATCTTGTACAGAAATGAATTTTGGATACAGAACTTTAGTTCTCATTCCTACTCATTGTTACTACGATTAAGAACCAACAAAGTTACTCTGATTATAGCTTAACTTATTGCCAGTGTCAAAGAACACCTACTCATATTATAAAAAAAAAATTATGAATATATTCTACAAAAGCATTGAGATTCTGATACACTAATGCTCTCACATTCTTTTGTGAATATCTCACCTACTTTTGACCAGAAATACTAAGCATGCTTAATAAATAAGTACATATCAGGCAAGAATATATAGAGCCATATTTATGTATAAAGTGTATGTAAGAAGACCACAGACTTAGAAGTTGCATTCCACCCCATTTTTCCATAGTTACACCCTCCCACAATGCATCATTTTCCCTAGTTAACCTTGGTTTCATACTTGCTCTGAGGAGATCTGATGTTCATGTCACATGGGAAGACTTTCCCATTCTTTAGTGAATCTTGTTCTGTCATATCAGACTGTGTCATGATTACTGGGAGCACCTGGAAACAGGGACACTTTCCTCCCTAATTCATTGCTGCCAGTAAATTGATTCATTCCTCGTGACCTTTACATCCCAGCCTTATTTGATGGAAAAATCTTGATTGGATCCCAACAAGAAATAGAGATTTCAAAGTATTTGCTCACTTCTGAGAAAAATATTTGTCATGTCACTATGCAAATTGTTTTTTAGCATCTTTGGCCATAGCCCAAGTTATCTCAGTCCTGAGTTAGCTGTCTTAGCAGCCTGAGGGTGAGTCAGCCCAAGCCAAAATTATTGTCTATAAAGTCAAGAATACTCTCCTGCAGGACAACATCATTCTGAGTAAGGCAAATTCTGTTTTTTAAATGGGCAAATTCACAAATGAAAGTATATCTGTTGTGAAGGGGGGTGGATTTATGTCCCATATTTAATTAAAAAGTATGAAAAATAGAAGACAATTACCTTACTAAAGAAAAAAAAAAAGAAAAAAATCAGAACACAACCTGGTCAGGCTGAGTGGTACTATGAAACATAAAATATTTTATCCCATTCACTAAATCATACTACAAGTCTAGTTTGAAAGGGATGTCTAGGCGTGGTAGTTCATGTCTTGCCTGAGGCTGGGATAACTTGAAAGTACAATGAGATTCCTCAGGACCTTGTACATCCAAGCTCTTCATGGGTGGAGATTCCTATGAGGGAAAAACTCAACATTCTTGTTCATGTTTTCTTTTTTCTTATTAAAAAAATCACTGAAATGCTCTGGTATTGAGCTTTTCCAAAGTAATTTTTTTCAAAAGCTTTCATTTTAGATTTGCTTCAGAGGCCTCACAAATGTAAGCAGTTTATTTTGTGTCTAAACTTTGCAGTGTAGAAGTCTGTGAACTGACTACACATTCTACCTCATCATCAGCCAGGGTCTGCATCCCCTGGCCTTGGCTTGGTAGCTTATCCAGTATTTAAATAGTTCTTTTTCCCAAGGGACAGAGGTCAAAAGGAACCATTTTGAAAGTCAAGGGAAAGTGTTACAAGCAGGAATAATTATATTCCTCCTTGAGGAAGAAAAAAAAAATGTGGTAGCTGTCCTCATTCTGCAAACATTACTGTGCTGAAATCTTGACACAAGAACTTCCACTGCTTTTTGTGAGGTAGCTCTTAATTGTTAAGTAATTTCACATATTTCTCCATCTCAGTGTGCTAGTAGGTGTTTGCAAAACCCAGGTATTTATAGTGAAGATTGCTAAAACTCCTTTTTCCTTGGTGTCTGGAGCTGGGGAAGCTGGGCTCAAGGGAGGGACAACAATTCTAAACCTAAAGGAAGCCCAGTACAAAAGCAGTGTCAGTGAGAAAAAACTGGATGTTCAGGGCACACTGCAGAGGTGCTGCTACTGCTCTGGGACATTAGAAGCCTAAAAATGTTGCAGGGCACTCAGTGATATTTAAAAACAAGAGGGATGGCACAAAGCTCTCCTGGTATTCCCTTCAAACTGTGGCCGCTGTGCTGTTTCCCAGGATGTCACAGAGCTGTAACAGAAGAATGCAAAATGATGCTGCTCTGTGTTGCTGATTTATATTCTAGAATGAAATATTTTAATTAAATTATTGTGAAATTAAAATATGATAATTTTCAGTAAACAGCGTAATTGGACATTAGAGGAGGAAAATGAACTGTGACTGGGGCAGCAGTTCAGTACTGCAGGAAAATTGCAGTAAGCCTAATGAGGTGCTAAAAAGGAAAGTGAAAGCAATCCCAGCTAGATAGTTGTTTTAAAAACCCAGTTGCTTTAGGGCTTTCATGTAAAATGTATCAACCTCATTTTTATCTACAGCACTTTATCTATTATTGTCAACCACTGTCATGACAGTGTGAGCTTCACCAAATGAGCACAAAGACAAGGGGAAGTCAAAGTTAATTTAAAATGCAGTATTTTAAAAAATTAAAATCTTATTTAAACCCTGGTCAAGTACAGACCCTGTTTTACTGTATCAGTTCTGAAAGTAACATGAAAAATTGAAATAAACTTTGAAAGGCCTTGCTATTTCATAAACAAAATATGTATGTACAGGGTGTCTTCTAACATGGATGTATAACCCAGAGATACGCATAATACTAAATATTCACCAAAATAAATGCATTTGTACACTGTCTGGCATAATATATAGGGCATTTATACAGAGCACTGGCTTAAATGCTTAAGGCATCCTAGTTTTCAGTGTTTAGCTCCACTCCATAGATAATTTCTTTCTTAATATCTGCAGTGTTATCTGTTGGCTGATTTTAAAATAGGCTTTCTCTAACAATTATATGCATGGGTCCAGTCTGATCACTGAAATCATGTTACACTCATGAACAAGCACATATGTATATATTTAACTGTGCCTATGCAAATAGATTCACTGAGGTCCTAGAGCTGGACACAGTCAAGAGCCTTTAACAGGATCTTTTCAAACTTTTGCTATTCTTGTTTGAGAAGGTGAATGACAGTCAAGAAAATGAGGGAGGTTGATGTCCTAGGACTCAAAAAAAGGAATTTTGAGGAAGGGGGGCTGTCTGAAAATAGAAAGTGAGATGAGAGGTGTATTATACTAATTTACTGTTTTTGGAATCAAAAATAAAATCAAGGCATGTGTCTGCACATTTTTCACCCTCTGTGTATGGGACATCCCCTGTAAAAACTTTTTTTTTTTTTTTTAATAATTAAAAAGAGGAGCCAACGAACTGTTGCTGCATTGATTGTAAAGCCTGAGCAAGTCCGACAGAGTAAGTACAATGCACGAAACAACCAAGGGGAAAAGTGAGGAAAAAGTGAGTAAATTTGGAAAGCAGGCTATAGAGTAAACAACAAATCATCTCTACGACCTTTCCCCCCGGAGATAACCTTACCCTCAGGTGAGAAGACAGAGCTGTGGTTCTGGCGAGTACCAGCCTGCTGGTGGCCATCCCGGGCTCGGCAGGGCTGCTGCGGCTGCACGGCGGTGCGAGCCTGACATCTACCGTGTGCTGCGGAGGGGAGGCAGCGCCGCCAGAAAGACTGCTCTCAGAAACTGATACAGCTGTTCCCCTTCCTCTGAACCCTTTTTTTCACTGTCCCTTCTGAACCAGCAAGTATTTCTCAGGCAGACTATACATCCATAATGAAGGATTTATAATAATGTCAGGCTTTATCACAAGTCCCAAACTAATCATGATGTCCAACTTGTAATTAAAAAACCCAACCCAACAAATGAAGGACAACAAAAATGTTTCTTTCAGTCTGAATAAAAGCTACTGACACCTGTGACTCAAAGAATCAGTGACATTAGGGAGTCCCTAGGTCTAGAGATTAAGTCAAACAAGGAGCAGCTGAGGGAGCTCGGGGTGTTTAGCCTGGAGAAAAGGAGGCCCAGGGGAGACCTTTTCACTCTCCAGAACTGCCTGAAAGGAGGCTGTGACCAGGTGGGTGCTGGTCTCTTCTCCCAGTCAACTAGTGACAGGACAACAGGACGTGGTCTCAAGCTGTGACAGGGGAGGTTCAGCTTGGTCCTCAGGAAGATTATCTTTTCTGAAAGTTTTTTAAAGCCTTGGAGTGGACTGCCCATGGAAGTGTTGAAGTCACCATAACTGGATATATTTGAAAAAAGACTAGATGTGACACTAAGTGCTACATTTTAGTTCACAAGCTGATGATAATTCAAAGATGGGACTTACTGATCTTAGAGGTCTTTTTCACCCTTAATGCTTTTATGATTCTAAGACTCTAGGGAGCTGGTTCTGGACTCTCCCTGGCCCGAGTGCTCTCCACTGGCTGGAGACCAAGAACTAGCTAAGCAGAAACACCATAAACTGGATTTAAGGCATCAGTGAAGGTACTTGATCTTAGCTGGGGGTTTGAACAATGCTACTAATTCTCTGTCATGCCTTCAGTAGAAAGATGCTCAAATGTGTTAAAAAGTTTAGGTCAAAATGTCTAGCTTGCTTCTAAAAATAAACTGCAAGATAAAATTTGCAAACTCAAAGGCAGAACTTAAAAAGCCTCCAGGCACACCAAAGTACACAGTGGGTTCAAGAGTGGAATGTCAGACTTGGATCCCACCTTCTTTTGAATTTCTTTTAATTGTTTTTATTTTTGTTATTAAGGTGCCTGGATACAGTTGAATGCCTTACCTTCTTGAGTACTTGGCTGAGCATCCAATTCCCACCTGGAATTCAGCTTAATTCCTACCTGCAAACAGCACCTCCAGATGCTGACTCATTCCCTTAAATCTGTGTAGCTTAGGACGGGATAAATTATTCCTCAGAGGTTCTTACCTTTTTACCCTGACAGAAGAAAGTAGGTAATTACTTAAACTCTTAACATGCCACTCACATTAAATGACCTTATGTAACTACCCCCACTCCCAAAGATTGCCTCAGGAATCATACTAACCTAAAAATTAATCTGATTACTCATTACCAGAAGAGGAATTCTTGTATTAGATGATTTCCTGGATGTCCTCAGGAGGTATAGAGATTATGACAGACCCTAAGAAAAAAGTTTCTTCAGGGAGATACTCTTCTGAAAACGCTGAAGAAATGGAAAAGACAAGAAAAGAAAATTGTATAAATGACTTAGATTTTATTGTCCCAAAAAATTAAAAATTCTGTGATCACCACAGAGTTATCTGTGTGCATGGCTCTGCATGATCTCTGTCTTCAAGCTCGTCTTCTATGCTGAGGCAAAGAGAGGTAAAGAGCAGGAGTGACAGGCAGGGGTTTTGTTCTGACTGCTGGACAAAGAGAAGTAAAACACTGAAAATTTGGCCCAGTTTATGTTAAAATTTTAGCAGAGCAGAAGAGCAAATTGATATGTACATTGACACATTGCTTTTAAAAAGGTGTCTGAAAATACTATTCCTCAGACTTAATCCTGACTACAGGACATCACCTGGTGCCATTAACCAGTTCTGTTATTTTCATAGCGGCCAGTAGGAATAACATTGAATAGGTCACTGTTTCCCAGACTGGCATGTTATGGCAAAGTCCTAATGATTCAGTTTAACAATTGTAAATTAATTTTCCCTTTCCCTCCCATCATCTGATTCAGTTTTCCACTTTCTGGTAATTGTCTTACACTTTTGTCTCAATCAATAATGTTGTGAATAGTCAGAGCACCTGACAGATGACAACATCTTTGTTATTTAAGGAGGTCTCTTATGACATGGGACATCTACTAAGGGCATTTTCTGGGGAAAAAAAAAGCTTTTACTTTATAATATACTGCAGATGCAGATGGAAAGTGATGTATTATGTGAAGTACTAAACAAAGAAATAAATAACCAGCTATAGGAGTATTTTTTTCCTTCCTGGCACAAAGTAATCTAAATTTTAGTATTTATTCGAGAAATGTCCTAGCCTCTTAGAGGCAAATTATGCATGAAATAATGCAATTAAAACTGAAATAAAAAATTTAAATGCAGCCTCCAGAGGCATCAAATGGCACCACACTGTCTCACTCTTTACTGCCTCTTAAAATGATTGCTCAATTTATAGGAAAATCTCTCCATCCTTGCTCTTAGAATCCTCTGGTTTTGATGGCACTAATCATAATTCAGTTTCTCTACTCCATGGGAACAAGTCAATGTTTCCTGTGTGCTCCAAAATGAACAAACAACCCCACAACCAAGTACAATGTTAGTTATCCTTTATGCAAGAAGGAGAGTCTTAAGCCCTGATTTCTTGGCTTGTTTGTGCCAGTTTTTTCTCAGAAGATAGTCTTATATCTCCCCTGAGACTCTCGGTACTTTTGTCACTGGAAGCCTTGGGAATGACTTTTAACATTACTGATGGCACCACTATGAAGTGAGGAATATTTGGGAGTGGAGCATGCCATCTTCCAAACTGCAGTGTCTCCAGCTCTCTCAGTGATAAGGGTGAAAGAGACACATTTGCAGCAGTGTGACATCTTGCAAGGAGCTGAAACCACTCCCTCACACTAGATTGCTAGGGTTTTAACCACAGACATGTAGCACCCAGAAACACAAGCAAAAGAAATGAACACGTGTTTCTGAATTCAGTTGTCAAAAACAATGGTTTCCACAACCAGTTTCATTTGGGAAGGGTAATTCATGGTAAAAGAGGCAATAATTGGGTCACTTTTCAGTTCACAGAACATAATAGTTTATGTTTATCTACTGGCACATCAGGGCCATCAATAACTTCACTAAAGTCTCTCTGACGATAGTAAACTACATTGCATAATCACAGAAATTGATTTTTTTGACAAGAACAGAGATCAATCTATGGAAACTTTGTGACTGTGAGCAATGAACGGATATCATGAGATCAGAATAACTTCAGACAATTGATTTGCAGTGTAGAAAACACTCTGAGAGGATGACAGATATGTGACTGCTAGCTTGAGTAGCTGAAATATCACAGAATAATGTCAGGATTTGTATGACATTATAACTGTGGTGCTGAGTTTCTAAGATTCAATCTCACAAAACCTCAGTGGTAAATTTATGAAAACAAGCAAACCAAAAAGACCCCCTTGGCAGAGATTTTCAGAACTTGTTACCCAGGAGGTCCAAAATAAATGCCATGATTATCATCAACATTTGAAGTAGCTCACAAAGTTAGATTTTGCCAGTTTCCTGCAGAAGTGATTGACATTTTATTACTCAAAAACTTGCCAACATGGGATATGCTAAAGAGGGCACACTGTGAACATGATCATACTCAGCAAGTCCTGACTTGCCTCAGCCAGCAAATTTCCGTTTGCATGACCTGCTTTCAGTGATCCAGAAACCTCCTTGATTAAGTCCCCATAAAATGGGGTAGTGGATGTTTTCTGGTAGCAACAGTTCACTGCAACTTTGGTCAGGTTCCAGTTCTGTCACGCTTGAACACCATCACGTGACCATTCAGAACAGTGCAACCTTCCAAAATGTTTAGGTGTTCAAGAAAATAACAGAATCAACCTCTCACATAGCAGAATAGTGAAACTGACTGCCCCTTCTCCATGCCAACAAGCACATGCTTGGTAAGCTTTTGTTCAGCTTGTTCAGTATTGACAGAGATAATGGAATTAATTTTTCAAGCAGTCCACTTTTTTAGCAAACTGCTTAAAAGAGTTCAAGTAATTTAACTGTTGCAAATGTTCCAAAACTAATGTTTCTGCAATTATTCACTATTAGATCTTTAATGGATTTATAAGGTTCCTTCCAACTCAAGCCTTTCCACCATTCCATGATACTTTATGTTGCTGTTATAATAGTATTTAAAAGGATAGAAATTTGTGCAGAATCCTTTAGGCAAGACTACTAATTACATAGTTAGAGATTTTAGGCCTAAAAGTACAGCAAATTATATTATTATATTAGCCAAATAGCTACTTAACTTGTTCCAAGTACAGATTTTAAAATACAATGAAGAAAATGCACACAACCTTCAATATCTGAGAAGTTAAGTCTTTACTCCCGCTTCTGGTAAAAAGCCTTCTTTGCTCATTCAACGTTTTCCAGACCTCCTAATTAGAATATTGCCTTGTAACATTTCTCTATTGTGAAATAGGCCCCAGAAAGCTGCAGGCCTCCCACAGTGAGAAAATCTAAAATGCAAAATGGAGAGAATTAGGTTCCATTCTAAGCTGCACATAACGTACCCCTTGCCCAAAGTTAATGGCAAAATATCAGCAGTGCCAAAACAGCACTAAATCTCATGGAAGACAGGATAAAAAGCAGACCAAATGTGATAATCTGTGTTACAGAAATGATAGTACAAAAAGTTTTAGGCAGAGAATAAACTGTATCTAAATAGGCATATCAAACCATCTCAGAACATTGTGTCAGGGTTGGTAGACAATAAGAGAGCACGTTCTAACAAAAAATATTCTGACAAAAGCATCTGTAAAAAAATAAAAGTTCTATCAGTAACAGACTTCAGAACATCTGTGTGCCAAATAAACACAATTGGCTTTTGACACTTACCCATTACAAGGCCTATGGAACCAAAGCAGCAGAAAACAAGAATCTGGAGGTCACTACAGACACATCCAGATTTGTTGTGTGAGTGGTGTTGACAGAACATAAGAATGAGAAACCTGATTTATAAAGCATGGATTACTCTGCAAAGGTAAGTGAGCAGAGCCTGAGATAAGATGTTTTTTAAGTGCTTTATCAAAGAGTGTATATATAAACACAAAAGCAGATCACATTGTCTTTGATGGTAGAATTTGATGATTTCTGAAGAAATGGGATGTTTTACTATGACTCATATCACAACAATGAATCACAATATATCAGCAGCTGTTCATGTTGGCAGAATTATGCTTGCTTTCCTTAGATGTATATTAAACATACAGATGTAAACTGCCAGATAGGAATAATAGAGGAGGCAAGGGGTCCTACAGGGTTGGGTTGTTTAGTTTTATGAAAAGGTTTTTTCTTTTTTTTCTTACCCTAAGAGACTAAGAACATAATGTATAAGAATTTGGTGGACCACATGGAAGAAAAAAAAAATCTTCAGTATTTGCAGCTGAGGTTCACACAGGAAACAGCATTACAGAATACAGTCAACACTGAGACATTATTCCCAGCATTTCCCTTCTACTGTCAATTTTCCTGCAGAAATGTTGCATTGGTCCCTTCCAGAAGATCTTCAAGTGTCCCAGCTAGATTGAAATACAAAAATATAAAAAAAGAAGAAATGCTACAGCCTTTACACAAGCAAAATATTTTGACAATTGAAAAAATATCCAGGTAGTGTAGATACAAATGTAGCTAATCAGTGCAGCTAATATGGAAAAAAAAATTTGAAACAGTGTTCCTAAAGTACGAGATTTTCTGGGATCAGAATTATCTACTTTTCTCTAAAGAAAATTCAACTGTTTTGAAAAAACATTGAAATGACACTGATACAGGCATTTCCAGGATTTAAGACTGTGCAACAATTTAGTAGGTAAAGTGCTAGCAGTCATGGTAGTACTTAGGGCAACTGCCTGGGGCTTCATGGGTAAATCCAGTATCACTACTGAAGTCATCACCAACTGCAAAGCTTATTGTTCTAGAATTCCAGTGGTCTAGTAAAAAATTTGTAGTGTAATACTTGATTGCTTATTGGACACTATTCAAGGTCTGCCTTATGTGAGCTGAAGTTAATAGTATCATTACACCAATCTTTTAAGTGATTGTCCCTTGCAAATGCAAAGGAAGACCCATACTCAAGTATCAGAGCTCTCAATTTCTGTTCTAGGTTATCAGAGCTATTTATTATTTTGTCACTGTATGTTTTGGTGGGATTTTTTTAAAATACTCAAGGTAGAATTGTGTTCTGAGGAGAATCGGGAAGTGATTATACTATTTGTACTACTATAAGCATTATTTGATACTAACTGTAAGTATTTGTGTTCCTGTCTTTAATATCTACTTCTGAAATGTAAGTGCATTACAATCATTTTATTGTTACTGCTGTTATTAGTCCTATTGGTTCATCTCTCAACAACTATCTTATTGTGGTAGCTACTAACATTTCAAGCCATCACCAAACTCCTTCTGCAAAGGCAAGGACTTGGCAGCTACCCGGATACTGCAGTTCTTCCTGCCATGAAAACCTTAGGCGGTGCTTGGGGCACTTCAGCTGGGGCTACAGAGATCAAATGCACTCAGCCATCTTAATCATTCATATTTTCCACGTTTTAACAGAGAATGTCTAGTCCTTTTTCTAATGTGTCTCAGGTGTTTGGCAGTAGCTGAGCAACAGCTGCTTACGAGCATTCACAATATTTTCCATTGTTTTGACTGGACAGAATTGTGAAATTGCCCTGCTGTTTCATATTCTCTCAGTGTATGTATTATGAAAACCCAGGAGCACACTGCTGATTTAGACATTCATTTTGGTCTGCTGGGATCCAGTTTGTGTATATTCATGCTGAGATTTAGAGTCAGGGGTTTTTAAAATTTATAATGATGTCTGTTTCATGTTTTCTGTTCTTTTAAAACAGGGAATTTCACTCTTCCTCTAATACTGGCTTAAAATCCTGAACCACTTTCCTGATCATTTGCAAACTCTTCCTCCATCTATATTGTTATCTCCAAGTGCAACTGAGACATACTCTATAAAATTGATACTAAATTACAGTCTGTATTTACCTCTCTCATCTCATGATTCAATGTGAATGTGGGATTAGTGTCTTTAGAAGACATGCAAGCTTGCCCTTTCAAAACAATTATTTGATAAGGCATATCAAAGCCTGCTTAATTTTTACACAATGCTGAACAAAAGTACCAGGGTCCATGTGCCTGAGCAGAAGGACTGGAACTTTATCAGATATGCAGCCCCTAGGTTTGTGTACACTTCCGTATTTACAGCTTCCTTAAGCACACCATGATGGCGTCTTTACTTGATCAATTTGCATTTTGTTTTGAGATTGAGGACAATACAAAGAAGGAGGAGAGGGAAAGAGAAAATAAAGGGAGAGGCGTGAATTAGAGTAGATGAAAGGATGCAGGAAAGGATGCATCAAAGTTGGATGAGAATCAGTCAGGGTATTTCTTTCTATTAGCAATATTAGACCTGGAAGGAGAATTAAAAGGCAGGAACCGGAAACTAATTGGTTATTTTCTTGTAAAAAAATTATAAAAAACATGAGTAAAGGAATTGTATTCATACAGTTGCAAAGAAGCTTGCTCTTAATGGATGCACCCCTGATATATCCACATGATACTTCAGGAACTCATATGCTCTGAAATATACTATCTGTTTTATTTTTATTTTACAATTTAAAACCAAATGAATTTTTGAGCCAACATATAAAATAATTGTTTTCAAAGTGTGCACAGGACCCTGCCTTTCTAGTAAAGCCAGATCAAATTTTCAAGGCAGCAACTACCTGCTTTCTTCATTTACCGGTCAGGTTTTCCCCTCTGCATTTTATTCAAAAAATATGTAATAATTAAAATATAGATTTATAAATGCATTTACAAGCACAACTATCAAATGATTCCTTCTTTATACTCTACAGAAAAGCTTTGATATATAATGGGTATTAAAAGTATTTCTTCCTGCCATGACTCAAATATGAAAGGAAAATAATTGTAACGACTGATATCACCAGAAAGAGTTAGATGCATTTCAAAGCAGATATATAGCTTGGTAAGAAAAGTATGACCTTACAAAAGTCTGTGTTTTTCTCAGAAGACTGTCTACAGAAAAGTCTGGTAGCACCTGTATAGAAAAGAGATTTTTGATTCTTTTCTAATTTATTCCCATTGACTTCTGGCTGGAATGACAATGATCTGATGAGCTACAGATTGAAGTAGGATCATATAATTTGATGGATTCACCCTCTCTTAACTTACCTAATCCCATTTATTTTTTTAGCCTCTACAACATCCTGTGGCAACGCATTTCATAATATCATTGTGAGTCATGAGGAAAGCACCTCATTTTTTATGTTTGATTTTGTATACTTTATTGTGTACCTTATGGTGCTTGTTTTATAATAATGCTGAATCATTTCTATTCACCTTCTCTATGGTGCCAAATTTACATAGCTTTTATCCTTACGGACACTTTTTCCACAAGTTCAAGAGTTAGAGCCTGTTTTGTGTGGAGCATCTAGTCTCATACTCACCCTTCTGCAATATCTAATTATAATTATATATAATTATATTTCTATATTATAAAACACGCAGAACTCAGTACCTGAACCATATATGGACTGAAGGTTCCACTCTGAAGTTCCTTCCTATTAATTCTTAGAATTTAATTTGTCTTCTGGACCCTGAATACAGACCTCATATTCTCAAAGGACTATCCTCAACTACCCCAGAGTTTGTTTCTTGTTGAAAATAATTTGTAAATAATGGCTTATTTTCTCACCTTTTTATTCATCTTTGGGGAAAACCTTGTGTCATTAAGATCAAATTCTCCTGTGAAAAACAAATTAAGTTGCTTTTATAGAATTTGTTATCTATGGGAATTAGCCTGGTATGGGAATACGTATGGGAATCTTTTCATTAATTTTGGTGCTACCATACTTGCAATCCCCCTAAAGATCCTGCTTTACAGTCAATGGACTTGGAACAGCCCTAGTGGGCAAGTTCTTGTACATTTGAAGAGTTATCAATTACTTCTAGGCAGATGTCTGTGGTAGCAAATTTGTGAGATAGCAATTTTATCACTTGTCTAACCAGATGACAAGGAGAGGGAAAGGCCAATGAAGAGTTTTATATAATTACTGTGAAAAATAGACATACCCGTCTTATCTCAGTTCCTGCAGAGCAAAACTCATTATGTTTCCCCTTGCAAGTCTTGTAAGCCTTTTGGATGTCTTTTGGAAAAGAATGGATGACAACTACAGATAACTTCACCCCATTCCCATTGGTTACATCTGCTAAAAAATTGAGTGTAATTTTGTATCCTGTTCATCTTCTAGGGTAAAATTGTTTTGATCTTCCTCTGCCAGATTTCTCAGTTGTTTTTTAGCAGATCTACTTCCCTGTTTCCACCAAAATATCACAAACACTACTCGGAATGGGAAATAAAAGCTATTCAGACCATTACAACCAGACGTGATTTGTTTTTCCCAGGAAGGATTATTTGTCCAATTACTGCTTTCAAACATGTTGCAGCTGATGTTATGGAACCATGTAGAGTTAGCAACTATATATTACAAAAAGCCCTTAAAAATCAGCATAGATTTCAAAATGGAGCCATGCAGGAAACAGTGGTAAGCATGTCTAGAGGAAGAAAAGGGACAGGGCTTAAAAACCTATTACAAGAATTACCTTTTTTTTTCCTAAAGAAATTTACAAAACCAGCTTTATGTCACTGCAATTCATCTCCTAACTAATTTAGTCAACTCTGTAAATAGAATTGACCTCTCTCTGCAATACATCTGAAAAATTTTTTTCCAAAAACAGTGATTCCAAACTGATTTTTTTAAAAAATAGCTCTCACTTATACCATATTTTTCATGCTGTCACATGCAGACCAGGTACAGGACAAAAGGTGGAATGCACAACAATGAACATGAACAGCTATGGAAGAGGAGGTAACCAAGACTCAGATCCCAAGACACTAAGCTTGGAGACACTTTTTTTTAAATACGTGTTGAAATAACCTGTAGTGAAAAAAACAGCTGTAAACTCAAAGTGGTTGTTTTGGTTTTTTTCCCGAAAAAAAAAACCAAAAAAAACTGTAAAATAAGAGGCTTGTAGTAGGAAAAGAAATGTGTCTTGTGTAGGCTAGAAATATGCTTAAAAATGGATGCAACACAAATTAGATTACCCCCTAAAGGGCTTGGTGGTGGTACATACATGGTGGTAATAACTTACACTACTATCTGGGGTGAAGAAACCAAAGGAAAGGTGACTCCAGGTAGCATGGTATATTAATTGGTTTATGAAGACTGGTATAATTGATCCTCAGAAGACCTGAGCAGCGGAGAAAGGGAAAATAAAACACTCTGAGTGCAATATTTGTCAGGTATGAGTTACCAGAGGCACAAGTTTACACTTCATGAGTATTAGCTGTACACGTGGCAGTAACAAACCTATGACAGTACTTGGATGTCCTTCTCACAAACCTCTGAGCTGCACTGTGGACTGTCAAGTTTGCTCCAACATTTTTACTGGCATCTACCAAATGCAAGAACAGTTTCTGATTCAAAGGCCAAGTTTGCATACAGCACTAAGTTCTTTGAGGAGAAGTCTTGTTTCCTAGAGTGAAATAAAAACATTACAAAACTGCTACCAGAGTGGAAAGTCTGACACAAAACCTCTAAAATAAAACATTAGAGGTGAGTGTTTCAATGACTCTCAAGGGTAGCTCAACATGCTGTAGCACAATTCTAGGACACTGACCATCTGCATCCTGAAATCATCTCCAGTTCCTGTTTTCCTAACGCCCTGACAGAGTCCCAGGAATCCTTAAGAAGCAGAGATCCCTAACACTGCTGGGGGCTGGCTGACTGCCCAGCAGACAGAAATTTGGGAACATAGCCTCCTCAGCTGTGCATTGGCAGGGCTCTATTTGGCTTGTCTCTATTTAATATTAATTCACAAAAGACAATATGTAGAAACATAGACTCAAAGAATTAAATTGCCATGGGTAGTGACACCTTTCACTAGACCAGGTTGCCCAAAGCCCTGCCAACGTGGCCTTGCACACTTCCAAAAAACATTCTTGGGCCATCCAAAAAACATTCTTAAACTATACTGAATTTCCCCTTCCCAATAAAAATGCTTTTTCTACCAAATATTCCTCTGCAGTCTTGTTTCTGGGCAATAAGTAATCAGATATCATGATATACATCAGCACCTAAGTGGCTGCAGCTGTCCATGTTCGTGCCTAGAAATGATAAAAGTTTAAAAATCGACGTGCTGAAGTAGTAAAGAGATTACAGAAGTACCGTAAGCAAAAAGGGGTTTAAAATGGAATTTAAGGTTCCCACACATCAAGTGCTTATGAAAACTTCACCCTTGATCTTTGGACAGGCTGCAGATCTTTTCTTGCTAAAGAAGTAGTGGGAAGCAGTCTAACCCTGGACATGGATACTCAGGCAGTGCATGGAGCTTGCTGTGCCACCCTTTTGATAATACAAACTAAGATGAAAAACAAGTCTGAGAAATACCCTCTTCCTCTGCATGCACAGCTTCCATTAGGGTGTCCTGCTGCTTCCCAGCACAATTTTCAAGATGAAATGTTGTTGCCTCTGTTTCATTCTATCTGCATAACCAGAAAATGTGTTTTGCAAGGACTTTTATATAGTGTGATACACCGCCATTGATTGCCTCTCCCACAGAGCCAACTGCTAGGCAGCTAAGTCAGCTCCCAGGGTGGCAGCACGTACCCACCGTGCATGGCAAACCCTGACATTTTGGCTCTTTTTCTGAGGAAATGGTTCCTCTCAGTCATTATCAGAAAACAAGAGGGGAAGGACAAACCTTGCTGGTTTTTCTGTTTCTTCGCTTACTTTTCTGTGAATTCACTTTTCTATGAATTCAATACCTAATTTAGGAATAAAGTAATAAATGAGAACTGATGACCTTAGTGTCATTTCAAAAGTTATTTAAATATAGGTTTTAGTGAAGAACATAAATTTACTGTGATGTGCCAGAAAAGTCTGTTCTTCTGCATGAACCTGCATCATATCTTTTCATAAATGATAAGGAGCTTAGGCCCACATGCCTGAGCCCCAGTAGAGAACTCTGAAGTTGCCCTGCTGCTCAGTCTAGAGGCAGGAGAACAAACTAGAATTTTCCTAGGCTGCATAATTATGTCATTTAATTGTCTGGTGCCAGCATAGAGAAATCTCTGCCACAAATGAAATATTGTTGTGTCAGACATGCAGATACCCTGAACCACAACCTGGTCACTGTACACTCCTTTTGTGTCCCTTCTATCAGCCTACTGCCATCTCCACCTTTGCACAAATCACATATTTTTCCTGGATGTACTCTCTTTCTGTGAAACAGCATATATGCTGGAGCCTTTACACCAGAGGAAATTTTACTCCTCTCTGCCTCAGTTGCCCTTTCTGAAAGACAAGACACAATTATAGTCGCCTTGGAAGTACTTTAAGCAAATTTTAATGTAGTTGATACAGTTCATAGCTATGAGATTTAAGTGAAAGAAATATCCATTCATGAACAAGACATTACAGTCAATAAAAACATTGCCACAATGAGGACATCCTAGAAGGCAGCAACCATTTCTAATTAAAATAGATGAGAGACAAATATATGGTAGGGATTATCCTCACCTATTTATACAAAGTATTTAACATACCACAGTCATTGTGTTTGGAAATAATTTTTATTACCACCAATCCAACAAGAACACATGGCTAAATCAGTGTTCCTGGAAATATGCAGAAGGAAGTACATTGTCTCTGCAAAAGCTCCAGACAAGCAAATGTTTAAAATGAAAAGTTATATCTACTCTTACACCTTGGATATCAGTTCCCAGCAGCTAAAGATAATTTTTGGTTTCAGTAACTTTTGCTGTCAATCTAGCTTTTCTATCTTTTTGTATATGTATCATTCCATCTATGTTCATGTGAAGAGAAAAAAACAATAAACCAGAGGACACAGGGGTAGGACCATCCACAGAGTGCTTGGGAGTGGCTGTCATTTACATCACTACTTTTTAGTTACCCCATGAGATGTTAGTACATTTTGGCAAGTCAGGTTTGCTAAATGTGTATCTCATGTTTACTTCTCATGCTGACGTCAGGGCCAATCTTTCCACAGCAAAAACCCTGCTCTTCTTTGCAAGGATTTAATATACACAAATGTGTACTCATTTAACAGTTGCTAGCATGCCAATAGACATCATTATTTTTTAAAGACCATTGCTTTCTTTCAAAGTGTTCTTTCCAAGTAAAATATAATTTTTAAAAAATCTTATGAAATAATCCTTCCTCTAAAGTTTAAATAATATAAAATACAATTGTGCAAATTATAGGCCATGTTGAGAACCTTAACTGGTATATTTCTGCAGTCCTAGTCTAGGCAACATTTCAGTGAAAATACAACCCTTATTTTCACACCAAAAGAAAATGGAAAGAAAATCACATCATATTCCAAGAGAATCAAATCTCTCAAGTCTCATGCTGAAGGAATATATAGAAATATTACACATCTTTGGACTGCATATTTCACAGACAGAAGAGTATATATTCAGCTATTCACAGAGATAAATTATTTCATCCAACTCCAGTCAAGTAGATGTATTCATGTATTGGTTGTGCATGGTCAGGTCTTGGTAGTGAGGAGTCTGTGAGGGAGAAGCTGCCAGAAGCTTACTCCATGTCTAACAGAGCCAACCCCGGATAATTCCAAGATGGACTGTTCACTGGCTAAGGCCAAGCATATCAGGAACTATAATAATGTCTCTGTGATAACGTATTTAGAGAAGATAAAAAAGTTATTGCTCAGCTGTAACTGTGGTCAGAGAAGTGCAGGATGAGAATATGAGAGAAGAACAGCTCTGCAGACACCAGGGTCAGTGTAGAAGGAGGGGCAGGACGTGCTCCAGGCTCCAGAGATGAGATTCCCCTGCAGCCTCTGCTGCAGACCATGGTGAGGCAGCTGTGCCTCTGCAGCACATGAAGGACCACAGGGATTCAGAGATCCACCTGCAAACTGTGAAAAGACCTGCAGTGAAGCAAGTGGGTGCCTGGGAGGAGGCTGTCACCCATGGGAAAACTCTACAGGAGCAGGGTTCCTTGCAGGGACCTGAGGAACCATGGAGAGAGGAACCCATGCTGGAGCAGGTTTCCTGGTAGGATTTGTGACCTGTGAGGGACCCACACTAGAGCAGCCTGCCCTTGAAGGACTGCATCCCATGGAAGAGTGATTCATGTTGCAGCAGTTTGTGGAGAACTGTTGCCCATGGGAGGGACTCATGGTAAAGAAGTTCATGCACAATTATCTCCCATGGGAGGGACCCATGCTGGACCAGGGCAAGGACTCCTCTCCCTGAGCAGTGGCAGAAGCAACATGTGATGAACTGACTGTAATCCCCATTTCCTGTGTCCCTCCACCACCGTGGGGGAGGCTGTAAAGCTGGGAAGGATGGAGGGGTGGGAGAAAGGTGTTTTTTAAGTTTTATTTTATTTCTCATTGCTCTGCTCTCTTTTTTTTTTTTAATAATAAATTCAATTAATACCCTGAAGATGAGTCTGTTTTACCCATGACAGTATAAATCCCTATTCAAGCCACTATTGATATAAAACTCAGAAAATATGAATTAGATAGCAATTTTATAGGGATTTGATACCTGCTGGGTGGCTGCAGGCAAATACTTCTACAAATAATGAGCAGAGAAGGCAGATGTATTATATATACTGTCTTAGAAAAAACTGAATTTTTTCATCTCATTTTCCTTATTAATGGTTTCCAAAGAAGGTATTGGCTTTTAACAATATAGTTTATCACTAGTAGAGAAAACTCAGTTCTATGATTTTTTTACTTAGATTGAGACAATTAAATTTTGTATCTACTCCATCAGGAAGAAGAGAGGCAGTTGTGAAGGACACACACTGCTGTATCACCCTTTTTTTTGACATTACTTATTTCTTTTTCTGGCTTTGGGAAATTTCTTGGTATCCAGTCTTCTACAGAAATTCTAGCAGCCAGTTTTCTCAGTTTGGGATACTTGCAAATTTTAGAAGCAGGCTAAAGAAAGTCCTATGATAATGATTCATTTGAGTTAGTTTTATGAGAAAAGGACAATAATAAAGATAGCCTTGTCCCTTATATGGAAAATGAGAGAGAATATAACATGGCACACGTATTTCTCTACCTGCTGAACACTACCCAGAATCCATTTGTTCACTGTTATTTCTGGTAGAAAACACATTGCCCACACACACACTTTTCTGCTGACCTTGTTCTATTAAATTATGGTTTTACCTTTCACAGATTAACCTCTCCTGGACTCTTCTACTGACAGTTGGTGTTGGCTGAGATGGTCTGTCCTGAGTCCACCGTGTGGGGCTGAAGGAATGGGGCATCAGCATGGTGCTTGAGCCAGATTTCCTCAGGGAATGCTCGCAATTGTCAGTGATGCTGAGGAAGAGCTTTCCTCTCTCTGCCCATGCAACCAATGACATAACTCAGAAAATACTTGCTTTTACTGTACTAGTTTTATAAGCTGAAAAATACTTCGCATTTTGTAAAAGATGCACTCTTTCTGCTATCAGTTCTTTTTGGTGTATATTACATGTGTGCCTTTATGCCACTGTCCTCATCTTTTGGTGGTGTGTGTTGTATGCCTGGTTTTCTGTGGGTTATGAACTGAGAACCGCTGCCCGGCACCACAAGGGGGATAATGGAAAAGGGGTTCCTGGAACAGAGGGAAGAATCCCAATCCCACATGCTACTTAGGATAAATCACTACCATCTGCTCCTATGTCTTTCACACAAGGCTTTTTTTTTCTGTTCAGAAAGAAGTTTCTATCCTCACAGTTACAGATTCTTAGCACTATATTTCCACTTTGGTATGACACAATATGCATTTCTGTAGTTTCTGAAGTTGATCTCTCTTAGGACTGCTGTGTAGAAGACAGGCTCTGACTTGAATTTAGCATGCACACCCATATTTAATGGGATTGCAGAGGAAAGGGCGTAGTGCATTCATCTCACAGCATTGATGAGAATCCAAATCTGATTATACTGAAGTGAGCAGAGTTTGACAAGTGTTTGAAAGCTCAGGCTGTTATATTTTTTCTACTGCAGCACTGGTGTTAGATCTCAGAAGAATCACTCCCTAGGTCCATGAAGGACTTCACACATTTTATTTTTCTACCAGCTGACCTTGTTTACACAGGAGAAGAATCATTTGAACAAAAGCATGAGTTTGGTGACTGCTCTGGTAACGCAGCAAACTCATCCAGTATAAAAGCTGGGTTTTCTGATGCTGGGCTAGAGCTTGTGCACCAGCAGCATGGCCACTTTTCCTGTGAAACTCCTTTAAATGTATACAAGAAAAGACAGAGGCAATACTGTTTAGCCAGTACTGGGTAAAGAGAGGAAGACAGGCTTCCAGCCCTCAGAGATTTGCCAGGAAATAGCCAGGTGATCACATTCCAGTAAATGTTCTCCACACAATCATAGAATGGTTTGGGCTGGAAGCGATCTGTAAAGACTGTCTAATCCAATTCCTTGTAACCAGTCTTGGCATCCTCAACTAGATCAGGTGGCTCAGAGCTCCATCCAGCTTGAATGTTTCCAGAGATGGGACATCCACTAGGGTGCCTCTCTGGGCAACCTGTTCCAATGTCCTCATTGTAAATAATTTCTTCTTTATATCTAGTTTGAATAGATATAATCAATCCTCTTTTATTTTAAAACCATTACTCCTTGTCTTATTGCAACAGGCTCAGGTAAAAAGCTTTTCCCTGTCTTCCTTTTAAGTGTCCTACAGATACTAGAAACCTGCAATAAGGTCTCCCTAGAATCTTCTCTTTTCCAGACAGAATGGCCCTAGCTCTCTTGGCCTGTTCTCATGGGAGAGGGTCCTCTGGCACTCTCATACTTTTAGTGGCAACAAGAGAGTATAGCTCCAAGACAGGATTTATGTAAATGCTTAAAATGTGAGCACAGAACTAAGTATTTTCTTGAGCAAGAATATGTGTTCTAATGTAAACAAACCTTTGGAGCTGCTGGAGCTGAATTAAAAAAAAAAAAAAAAAAAAAAAAAAAAAAGGTTCAGTTTGAAGCTCCATGAGACAAGTAAAATGCATCTGTGCTAGTTGGAGAAGGTGAAGGACCCCATGGCTCAGGAGTAACTGAAGACGGCACTCAGTTCAGAGGGAATTTGCATGAATGGACAAATTTTAAGGCACATTGCCTGGTGCATACTGCAGAAGGCAAACCCTGCCCACCAAAAAAACACACTAGAAAGGCATTTCATACCAGCAGTTTGATCTAGTATGGACACTGAAGGAACAACACTGCAAGCAAAGTTGCTTCCTCAGTTAAGAAGCCCTCAGTTGGTTGGTCTAATTTCCTGACCTAAAGAAATAAAATCAAAAATAAAGATACAGAGATGAGCTCAAATCACAAGAGAAAGAATAAATTTCACTCTATGCTGAATGGCCTCTGTGAAACAAAAACCTCAAGCCCAACATTCTTCTTCACAATATCTAACTACTATAGCCTGATTTTCATCAAGTGATCACATTATGTTGATTAATCACTGCAGGAAATGAGTACCTCAATTCAGGTTTTATGCCAACCAGCAAGAGGGTGCAAGGAAGTCTGCATTGTATATTGCTACTATACCTTTCAAGTTTTTATGACCCTCAAGAGAAATGAGGCATTCATAATGTGGAGGGAAAATAAAAATCATAGAGAGCACCATAAATCTAAGGGACTAACTTGTGGAAATCACATCCTTAAACTGACATAGCTGTGATTAACTGGCAATGGCTTTTACAGTTAGAAAAGGTCTTGGATACAGTTATTTGCCCAGAGAAAGTTTCTAGTGGGGAGGAAAAAAAAAAAGGAAAAAAAAAAGAGCAAGTACAAGTATTTAATCAAATCCTTGTTTTAGGGCTGGTGGGATGGAATATGTTGAACAACAAGACTTGCACCTCAAGAAGCTTGGTTCTGAATCTGTTCTGATCAGAGAGAATTAACTTTCTAGTAGATGCTCACTTTTTTTTATAAAACCACCCACAGGATTCAGCAGTCTCTGTTTAGCAAAGCAGTGAAATATCTCCTTATTCATAACTGAGCTCTACTTGCTCAGCTTTCTTAGCAAATCTAGATAATCTCTGTGTACATAAAACAATGGTCCCCACTTTTTTGTATTAAAAGACCTACTTGGCAATCAAAATATCAAAATTCAAAATAACACATGCATGTGTATATATATATATATATAAATAATCAGAGAAAATTAAAGTCTACTGTTGTGGATACTGAAGTGTGTGTAGAGGTCTGAATGCTGTGGACTCACTTGTACTTACTCATGATGTAGGAATAATGCTACAAATCAAAACAATAGTATCCTTCATTCATTTTGCACTTGCTTTTGTCACAGGAAACTGTACAAAGTGAAAAGCAAGCACAGTAGTGCCCAAAGAAATGCAATCTTCCACCAAGGAATACCTCTGTCGCTTCAGAGCAAAATCTTGATCCAGGCAAACAAACAGACCAACTCTGATCAGGATTGCTGTGCCTATACAAGCAAAACAAACAGGCCCAAAAACACTGCTGGGCATGAAAGGCAACTGCTCAGCTCACAAAACTGCTAGAGTGACCTCTTGAACAATTTTACCCTACATGAACCCACACACAATTTCCAGTCAGCAGGGACCATGAACCACATCTTTATTGTACCTTTGTTTCTTTCTTTGCGTTCATGCATAGTAGAGTTGGCAGGAATATATATGAATAGAGATTCACAGAGCAGATAATGTAAAGGAAAAGTTTACACAAAGTAACATAATTTACAGACAACAGAATTTGATCAGAATAGTCAGAATTTTTATCTCTATCCAATGGGTCAATGATACCCTAAAAGCCAAAATCAAAATCAGTCCTCATTGGGACCAATTCATAAAATGTTGCACTACACCAAGCATCTGATGCCCAGGCCACTGAGACACCACTTACAAAGACAAAAGTAAAATTTTCATAATAAATCTCATGCACACATACCATCAAGTCTTTAAATCCCCTTAAGAAAAGATTTGTTCAAGTAAAAAAACTCAAGACTTGAGGTTTACAAACACAAAAAATCTCCATGGAAAATAAGCAAATGCCTATGGTAGCTCATTGATGAAAAAAACACAATTTAAACAAATTTATGGAAATTGTTCAAGCAGATAATTTTAGGAGATCTGTAACACTCTTTAAAGTAATTTAGACTCCAGTAACCTTTCCTCATAAAATCACAGGAAAAGAAGAATCTGTGAAGGAAAGACCAGCAATTCAATTTGAATCCTGTTTAAAAACAGAGCCAGAACTACAGGTAGGGAGTATTTTGAACTTAGACTGCCAAATTTGCTTAGATGAAAGAAAATTACGACAGGAAATAGTGTTTATAAAACTCTTTAGCTTTTAACAGCAGCCTTTTTGGCATACCTATTTGGCCACACATTCTTGTTCTCATGTGTAAGTTAATAGTTTGTACACATGCTTTTCATATTGAAGGACTGTAATTTCAATACTTTTTTAACTATTCATGGCTGCACATTTTTGCATTTTAACTGAAACATACTCAGTATTGTATCTTAATGTTCATTTCTAATGCTTTTTCTAAAGGCTATCTCTGTGAGCAATAAGAGCAACAGGAAAGAGATCTGCAATGGATCAGAAATTCAGGTCACATTAGCATAGATACACAGAATATGAAGTAATTGAAATATATAACAAACGGTAAAATTATCATCTCCCCAACAAGTCCTATTTTTTTTTTTTTTGTAACTTTTTGGTAGAGGAAGAGACCACTGGAGACTTAAAAAAGAAAAGAGATCTTTTCTCAAGATAAGATAAAAAAAAAAAAAGATAAATCAACTCTCAGAGAGACAGAAGTGCCACCTCTCAGGTTTAGCCAGGTGTTTAGCAACCACTCAAAGACCTTTGTAATCAGGGTGTAAAATGGACTGAGTGTTATTGGTACTGTCAAGAGATGCAGCTGAAAAAGAAGCTGCAAAGTTCCAAAGCATAAAGTATCTGCAGGAATCTGAAATGAGACTGGTGCTAGAAGATCTTGAGACTTTTGATATTCATGTACTACTGAATAGAATGGCAAGCATGAAATCAAAGTTTGCATAAAATAATAAAAAGCCAAAGAGTGGAATAATACAATTTCACACATATAGAATACCACATGAAGCACAACCTGCCAGCTACATGGTAACACATAGAGAGGAGGAGTGACTGAATTCCCCACAGGCAAAAATTTAAAAACTGCTTGCAAAACATGTCATTGACAAAAAGTCAGCAAGTCAGATCTTGCTGACCTATCACATTAGGGCAGTTAAAACCTGTTTGTGATACACTGCATCTGTCAGAACTGTTGTAAACAGTGATATTATGATCCTCAGTTTTGAGGCAAAAGTTCTGTTTCAACTTATGTTCCTGCAAATGTTTGCAAAATTTAAAATATATGGTTACATATTTTTATCTATATACATTCAAATTACATTTATATTTAATCCAATCAGTTTAGCCTCTGACTCCTCTCACCTTTGAGCTTCTTCATACTGAGTAAATCTTTCTGGATGGTTGTGAACAGAAATACACCCAAACTCCAAGCTATTGTCTAGGAGAGATGGAAAGATCAGGAGAGATGAAGTTGTTTTTTTAAAAAACAATCAGCAAAATTGTTTGTTCAGCAGCTCACACGGGAAGAATGGTCTGATCAGACTTGAAAACCAGCAAGGACAGTATCAGCCACCTATTCCCTTTCCAGAATATGTTTCCTACACAGACTGCATTAGAATTTATATATATAATATACAACTGGCTCCAAGGAACAGTCAGCTAATTGAGACATTCCTCATTCTGCCTGAGATCTCTAAGAAAGTTGCTAATGACTGCTGTAAGTAAACCTGCTACACGCAAGTACAGTGGGACACTGCCCCAGACATGCCACTAGACTGAACTATCCAGCTACAGGCCAACAGGTTAAAAGAAAACTACTCTTTTTTTCCTTCTCATTTCTCCCAAACAATGGAAAGCTTTCTCTTTAAAAGTTACAAATTAGAGTTGCTTTGCTGATGATAAGCTCTGGCTTTTGTTCAGCAAAGCATAAGCCAGGAGTTCCTGTATTTTGTTCCAGACACAACCCCTGGAGACTTGTGCTGTTCTTGCTTCTGCAGCAGTCACTGTTCCTGCTGCTAGTGTAATTCCCACAGCTTCAGCATCTTGCAAAATGCCAGTTTTTGGGAGCTGGCTGGAATCCAATAGCTGATGCCTTGCACTTGGGTTTGCTACAGACAGTGCTGATACTAAAAAAGTCTTATGCCCTGTTCAGAGGCTTCAATTTCTATGTGTTGAATTACACTCCTTCCCCTTAACTGTGAATGGAAAATGTTAGCAACATTTAAGAAAATCAATCTGAGCAACCTACAATGTTGTCTAGTAAAAATGACAATTTAATATTTTTTCCAAGTGCTGTTCCCTTTTTTCATCTGTTTTGACACTAGGTTTTTGCAAGGAACTGAGCTATTTGCTTCATTCCTTGTTTTCTTCTCTTAAAGTGTTTGTACTGTGCTGAGATCTGGGGCACAGCAAAGTTGTGGCCCTCAGCTACTACTGGCTTCATTCATTTCATGCAGCTCTATTTTAGTTGCCTCAGTACTTCAGGAGGAAAAATCCTTCTTGGAGGGGCCAAGGCTATGACCCCTATGCAAAATTACTTGCTCCAACTGCACTGCACATTACTTCTACAAAAGAGAAGTTGGTCAAGTGTGCAAACATGCCTTAATGAAAAGAGTATGCCCTTTTTTCAATGGTAGTATTTTCTTAGAAGATACTCTGCCCCCTTCCTCCCATTAAAAATGCAATGCGTGCATTTGAAAGTAGCTCCTGTCCATTGCAGTAATTTTTTACTGCTGTCAATTACTGTTTGGATTACCAATCTCTTGGGTCCCACATGGAACTGTTAAACAGGTGAATACAATGTACCAAAGACCTTCTCAACAGAAAACTTGATATTGGTGCATATTGGGAGAACTTGTGATGTAGCCACTTCGAAATGAAGTAAGTTAAACCAAAGCAAATATAAATTCTGTCCCTCCTGCTCTCTGTGGGTACCAGTTCTACAGAGGTCGGAGATTTCCCCACTGATTCAACTCTTCTTTTGTGAGTTTGGAAATTACTGCTTCCAAATTTAAGATCCCCAAAATTTGGAATATCTCTTGGAGATATTAGAGAATTCAAGCTCCAGCCTCTACACTTAAATCAAAGGCAATTTATCAGTCATTTAGAGTAGCAATGACGCATCTTTTTGTCTCTCTGATAGTCATATTTACGTAATACCCTTCACAGCAGTCAAAATAGTAAGTACCACTTTGACTCTTTCAATCTAAAATCTGCAATCACAAAATAATAAATTTAACAAACAAAGGGTAAAACTTTTAAAAGTTGCAAGCTACACCCACCCATACAATTAAAATGAGCTCACAGGAAGTGAAAAAAACAGTACACTCACTGAATTAATAACCAGTCCCATGAAAGTCTGCATATTTTATGAGTTGCAGATGTGTATTTATGCTTTAAACATAGCCACATTAAAGTATGACACGGCTTGTCATATATTTGCTGTTTTTTCATGACAAAAACATCTCTACAGAAAAACAGAGGACTTCTTTAAAAGCAATTATAAAAAGCATCTTGAGACATCTTTATGCATTTTATGATATTGTACATGCAAAATAATGCTTTTATTATACTTGGGTAACCCATTCAGATAAACACAGCAAGAAAAGCTGTTTTTACTGTTCATCTAAGTGTTTTTAAAAAGATCACTGCAAAAAAATTTTACTTCAAAAACATGTGTAAAAGCATGACATAACTTTTAGATGTCATTGAGATTAGCAAAAGTCAAGAAACTGCTTCAGATGCAGTTTAATTCTTAGATGGCTGTTTTAACTTTGAACAGAATTCTCAAAATAGTGCCCAAATGCCCAGTGCTTGTTGAACAAATTCTGATTTATTGAAGGTAAACATTTACATTGGCTACAATGCTATAGCTGTTACAAAGCTGAATAAAAGAGGCTTAAATAGCAATAGAAAGCAAGTGCAGTAAAAAGTGAATAGAGAAAATATTTGGCCTTAGTGATCTTCTGGCAGTATATACATTATCTCCATTTTGTTAAATATTTGAGTAACTCTAAGGCACCATAGGCTAAATAGCAGGCTGCAGTATGATTTTGTGTGCACAGAATTTAATAAATTTATCTGGAGAAAAAAAGGCTATGGAGCTAAAAGAAACATTGACATATTTTTTGTTTATATAAAGGAGTGGCTGTTTGTTAAAATTCAAAGACACAATATATACTGGGTAAGTTCAAAAATTATTTTTAGAACATTAAATTAAATATCTATGTATAAGGACTAATTTTTACTGACTTTTTGATAAAGGTTTAATGCAATCTCCTTAACAGGTTTTCAACACAGTAGGTATGTTAATCTAAAAACTAATTTTTTTTCCCTTTACAAAAGCCTTATGTCTAGTACATATACAAAATTCCAATGTAAAGTGTAATGGACAGTAATTTACATCATAGCTGTTGTGTGGCAGACTGAAACTTAGCAGGAGCATGCAATCAAAATGCTATGGAATAGCAGTTCAAGCTGTCTTATTCCTTCGGCTCTTGTCAGTGGCTGGTGCTTCAGCCAGTGAACAGGAGTACAACACTGACATGCTAGGAGAGACAGAGGAGGTCACTGCTTTCAGGCCTGTTTTCAAACACAAATTGGGAAATTCAAACTCCTAGCGACATCCTTGTGCATTTCACACAGCACGGTGCACACAGAATGATGCTCTGCTTGGAGCAAATTTTCCCATTTTTATTTATCCCCTTTTATTTATCCCCTTTTATTTATCCCCTTCTGAAGCACATGTCACTCCACTCCTGAGTGGAATTTATTTAAGGAATAAATTCATCTGACTGGACTCAAGATCCTTTCTGAACAGCTTCCAGCACTTCACAGAACTGTAACTGCTCTACAAGCAACAGACCTTGCTCAGTTTACTCAGCAGGCTCATCCTTCACCTTGAGGTGGTGTTTGTAATGTAGAAATTGCAAGGACACCAGATTAACACCTCAATTTTGCAAATAAAAACACCACAGGATGCTGTGTGCCACAGGAGAGAAGAGAATGGGTAGCCAGGGCCATTCCAGCTGCAGCAGCACTGCCAGCAGAGGCTGCATGTGGTGAGTCACGGCTCAAATTCTTTGTATCTCACTTTCATTTCACAGAGCCAAGAAAACAATCTATCTAAATTAATATAATTCTTAAGTAACTAGATACTACTTCTGCATTTGCTTAGGGTTTGTGTCTTTTTAGTATCTCTTTCTAAACCATGAATCTCTAAATTCAGTTGTTCCCTTTTGGCTTTTTTTTTCTACTTTGTATTTATCCTTGTAGGAATCATTTCTAGTTGTTTTCACAGTAGTAAGTGATTTAAAAGCAAAGTTTAATTGATCTATGCACAAAGTCTTAATCTGGAGTGACTTTGCATTAACAAATGGATATTTTTAGCATCATTCATCAGATGCATTTTTAGTACCAACAGCTATTATGTTAAAACCATTCAGCTTCATTAAGAGTTTTTTCAAGGGCTGTAGAGCAAAAATGTAAGCCTAAAAATTCAAGTGTCATTGACTAGTTCCTGTAAAACATTAACCAAAATATTACACAACCTGGCCGCTTTATGATAAGTAATAGGAAGCCAAAGATTCTGGTTATCAAAACAGTGTAGCAGTGTTGAAGAAAACAGGGCCATGTTAATTCATATCATAGAAAAAGATACCTCAAGCTGCTTAATTTAGCCCTTGAGTGCCAAATACTTGCCTGAATCTCAAGGAAGGCTTAAAAGCATCTTTCTGGATTCCTTTCTAAAAATTTAAGATACTCAGCAGTATAAATATGGCAACTCATAATTAGGGGGCAACGTTAAAGGACTAATGTAATTTTTCTGTCAAACTTTTCCACCATAAGGAGGGCTTGCATTTTGTTGTAGGATGTAGCAAGAAGCTAGAAAGTTATTTACCAAGAACTCCCTCGGTTGCTCCACACTGGATATGGCGACAGCAATAACTTAGAAATTTCTACTGAGAGGGATGGCAGAGCTTGAGGCTCTACTTACTCTGATTAAAAGCCATCTGTGGAAAGCCTGCATCTTTTACAGCAGGAATTACAATGATTGGTCCATCACCAAGATGTGTGCATGGCAACAGATTAAGGGAAATGCAAAGGCTTTGGGTATAACACAGAGTCTTGCCCAAATGACTCTGGGATCTTTATTTTTCATCCCCTGGAATCCATGCTAATGTAAGTTATTTGGAAGTGCTTGGCAACATGCAACTTCTACCTTTGAATAAAACACCGAAGGACAAGTCCTTCAAAGAAAATCTTCAGTTTTTTTCATTCCAGTTCTTGGTGATAAAAGTCTTTGTTTCAGCTTTGATGTTTCCTATATAACGATTATTTATTTTTGAGTAAGATGCCAAATAAACATCCCTCCTTCCCCTCATCTTCTAAAAATAATGAGAACTAATACTTTGTTAAATTATCTGAAGATTCAAATTCACCTGCAAATAATACAAAGCCTTGGACGTTTCTCATTAATATACTGGCTAAAGAAAAACATGACTGAGTTTCTGGCCAATGAATTTTGTTCTAGTTCAGTTGCTATTTATGTGGTGCACTGGGCTAGTGTCTCTGCGCTGTAGCCTACTGACGCCTTTTCAAGTGGCCCTGTTGCCCCAAGCATGGTGCTGCCCCACGGTGCCACGGGCTGTGCATCCCCATGCTGCAACTTGGTTTTGCCAGTCCCTTTTCCTGCCATGTACTATGTGGAACCTGAGCTGCTAATGCCATTTCCTCCCTCCAGAACTAACTTTTTCCCTGAAAGGTTTTGCCCTCTTCCACTGGTTTGTAACCCCTGTGCTTGTCACATTCTACCTTTCACTCTTGTTCACCATCCTTGTCCCCCCTTAAGTCAAGTCACCTCAGCACTCCCTGAGACACGCACCTTACAACAGCAAGGCCTCCATACAACTTGGAGTCCTGCTTTCCCCTACACTGCCCTTTACAGTGGCTCATTCATTTAAAACAAACCTCTGAGCAGTCTTAAAATTTGGCAGCAATGTATTTTTCTGTCCCCTTTCCTGGAGTTATACTTATGATGGCACCATGCATGACCAGCATCAAGACTGCACAATGCAAAAAGGTCAACTCATTAGCCACATTTCAGATGACTTCCTTCAAGGGTTTCACTCCTGACCCTGCTATAAGCTTGAGGGGACAGGGAAGATGACTGTTTACTTGGCTTCTCCAGTTCACTCATGGTCATCTCTCCTTTCTCCTAGTGTTTTTTTTTGGAAGATGCATCATAGAGTGGCGGACTATCAGCTCAGCAAATAATCATAGAACATCTTTGTGGACTTGCTTTCCAGTTTCTGGAAAGGACCATATGGCAGGACCATTACACAGATGTGGTCATGCCAGGGTTTCAGCCCCACTTCTGAATTATGTTGACTTTTTGCAGTTACACAACCTATGGCAGTCCTTATGTAGACAGACAAGTTTCAGGAAATCTTTGTTTCAAGAAGTTAACCTGTGTCCCAGCATGAAAGACCACAATTAGAGTAGTGCTTCTCTAATTTAGAAGTCCACGAAATGAGGGTGCAAGTCAATAGAACTAACAGCAAAACGGGAATAAACACACAGAATTTGCTTTACAAGTCTGGATATGAGCCCAGAAAAACTAAAACTAAAGCAATAATTGTAGAATACTAAAACACATCCCCAGGTATATGCTCCTAGGCCAAATGCCACTACTTTACCTTTAGGGCACTTCAACTGCAGCAAGAAATACAGGAGTGTAGCATGAACTAGAAAGAAGGAATCACCCATTACAGCATATCTAATTCAGTTCTGTTTAAAAGAAACAAACACACCTGTGCTCTGTTGTGCTGTTATTCAGTGCTTTAGTATCTTTATTATGAAAGTAACATAAGAGAAGTTTCAGTCTATTTTTGCTTTCTGAGGTGGCTTGTAGTAGTTGCACAGATGGGTAAGTTGAACTGCTCTCCATATTCAAGGGTGTGATTGATGCTTCAGGATAGCCACCATGAGGGCTGCCAAGGGCATTCATCAGGGCACAGGGTATGCTTTTTGTCTTGGAGACTGGACCCTTCTCTATCTGTGTTACCATCCTACTTACTTGGAAAAAACAGTTGTTAATTTAAAAGACAGAGATATTTAAATGGATTTCTTATCGCTTAGAAATTAATTAACAAAACTATTTTACCAAGACAAAATCAGTAGAATTTTGCATTTGTATATATTTTCTGATGCACCAACAATCAACTCAACCATGTAAAAGCCTTAACTCAGCACATACTTTAAAATTTGTGGATAAATTTCATCACAGAGCAGTTTCACTGAAGTTAAGATGCAGACATTAAAAAACTTTTTTGATAAAATGAAATTGTAAAATCTAGTATATAAAACCAAAAATTCTAAAAAGGAAATTAACAGCTTTAGGTTTTCCAGGTGTTCCTAGGCTTGTATAATTAAAAAATGCAACTGAGCTGCTTAATGGGTAAGACAGTGTTCCAGAGAAGATAAAGCTGAACATATACCATCACATTCATTTTGCTTTGTTTCAACCAGTAAATAAAAATTGTTTTTTTCATCTTTGAGTCTAAATGTTAACAGCATTGTGTAAAATAAAAAGAATCAAAGATAGCTGCAGGTAACCAATCTCTTGAATTTCACATGTTACAGACAACCTTTTATTGTGTTTTAATACGAGAATATTTTACTTATTGCAAAGTATCCTGCATAATACAGGTGCTCCGCTATAAAATCTTCTCTCTTACTTGTAATTCGGTCATTCTAAATTTAAAATACCAGTATACAGTACTAAAACTTCCAATTGAAGTTTAGTATAAAAATATCAGCACAAAAGTCCTTTTTAATGTCTGTTTATTGTGAGCAACTCAAATGCCTGTTTAATTATTAATTGTTTTAGTATAATAATAGACTTTGCACCCCTACAGTTGCTAATTGATACCATCTCAGGTATTTTGATGAGATACGAAATACTAAGTAAGAAAACAGTAAGTATTCAAATGGTTAATTTGCTTAGTGTAGTAATAATAAATTAAGTTTTTTGCATCTTCTTCAGTTCAAAATCCAGCTTTGAGACTGAGGAAGGCTTCACATCAATTAAATAAGAGTGGTCCTTTTAACCAGTAGCAGTTTGATTGCCAATGACTCGAAGAATCTCTTTATGAATGTTTGGTTCCTGTGTATTTATACTTGTATCACCCACTTGACCATCTTCATAACTAAAAAAAAAAAAGGTATAGTAAATCATAACATATTAGTGTTTTATTAATCTATGTAAAAACATGAAAAACTCTTGTTCTCTAAGTGCATATTCCGCAAGTTAACAAGTTTCTACTGAAGTGCTCTGCTGTGCTTCATCTTTATATATAGATCCTAAACTCTGGAGTGGGAGGTGGTACAGTTGCCATTGTCACTGAAACCCTGAGGCTGGATAAGCCACTAGTACCCAAAGGGGACAAGTGTTAGGTGAAAGGGGCAAATGCTCACAGCACAGACAGGAAGCTTTAATGAATTAAATACACACAGCCAAATAGAAATTATGTTTCACAATACATGGACAGACTTACTATAATATGAAGTAACGTAACTAAACAGGAAAAATCATGAACTCTCTGGTCATTTGTACTAAAACAAGACATCTACTAAACCTTTGACACTAGCTTATCCATACATTTCTAGCACAATTAAGCACAATGAAAGATAAAAACTGAAGGAATTCTGAACAGAATTAGGAAGAAATGTCTTTTATCTACTTAACTAAAACTATTGGAGGCAACATAAGAAAAAGGTCTAGCATGAAGTTGAATGTTAAGAGAAACTCTATACTCACACAAAGAAAAATCTTGTACACACGTGATCCGTGTTGGGAACTACCCATATCTCCCCGTGTTTGTGCAGATCAGGTGAGGTTATCACTATCAGAGAAAGAAAAAAATTCATAGTGATGAAAACATGCCTGGAAAACACTCTTCTAAAAGACTTTGGGTTTTATACATTTTAAATAGTCTTTTTGGAATGTGCAGCTTTACCCTACATGGTTGTGCTGCAGGGCAGATTTTGAGTCAGCTGCTAGTACAAGAAGGGAGATGAACTTGATTCTTGCTTCCAAAATATACTATTTTGAAAACACTGACACTTAATGTATGGGAGGCAAATTGTCAAATGGAATGAAAGCTTAAAAAATGCTTTTAAAAACTGATGTGCTTAAAAAATGCTTTTAAAAACAGTGGCTGTTAAGGAGGGTCTGAGACATCTCACCAGAATTTGGAACAGATATTTGTGTTTGATGATGGCTGATCCAAAACCAAGATGCTTAAGACAAAGCCTGAAACTGCTATATGGTGAATTTGGGATGTGCAATATTACCAAATATTTAAAACAAATAGCAATCATGACTCAATACATTCAAAAAGCTTGTCAAAACTTGCTCTATATATCTGATGATAGGCTGTTTACCAGCAGAATGAGAACAATACAGGAAATAAAGCTTTTTATTGCTATCTAGAAGCTATACCATCAATCTGCATTTGAAGATATCTAAATGCATTTGAAGAGCATCCTTCTTAACAAAATTGTCAAGCTGTGGTCGAGCAGGGTCACAGTGTGGTGGGTGAAGCACTGGCTGAGGGACTGAACCAAAGGATTGTAATGAATGGGGCAACATCAGCCTGGTGCTTGGTCACACCAGTGGTGTTCCTCAGGGCTCCATTCCAGGGCCAGTTCTGTTCTGTGGGTTTATCCATGGAACAGAATGGATGCAGCAGGTGCATGCACCAGTAGCGAGTTTGCTGAAGATCCAGAGTGGGAGGTGCTGTGGATTCTTTTGAGGGACAAGAGGCCTCTGCAGAGGGATCTAGGTAGATTGGAGCACTGGGCAATGTTAAATGAGGTCAAATTTGACAAATCCGAATGCTGAATTCTGCACCTGGGGTGGAGTAACTTTGTGCACAGGTCTGGAGTGGGAGAGGAGTGGCTGGACAGCTGCAGGGGGAGCTGGGGCTGGCGGGCGCCCGGGCAGCCCCGAGGACAAAGCCCATCCCAGAGCACCGAGCACGGCACGGCCCGCCCAGACAGGCGATGGCCTCAGCCTGGGCCCTGCTGGGGAGGGATGGGAAGGTCCTTCAGTGCGTGCTGAGGAAGGAAACAGAGCTGGTGCGAGGGCTGGAAAAGGTGTCCTGAAGACTAATGGAGGAATTTGGCTTGTCTAGTTTGGAGAAAAGGAGGCTGGAGGGTGACCTCACCACTCTGCAGCTTCCTGAGGAGGGGAAGGGGGCAGGAGAGGCTGAGCACCTCTCCCTGGTATGCAGTGGCAGGATGTGTGGGAATGATTCAAAGCTCTGCTGGAGGAGGTTTAGACTGGACATTTCAAAGCAGTTTTTACTGAGAGGGTAGGATGCTGGGTTAGACTGGGGTAGTTAATTTTCTTCTCAGTGGCTGGCATGGGGCAGTTTTTGGACTGTGCTGAACACAGGGCTGATGGTATAGAGATGTTTTTCTTATTGCTAAGCAGGACTCACACAGAGCCAGCCAAGGCCTTTTCTGGTTCTCGTACTGCCACGCTCCAAGAAAGCTGGGAATTCACGGCAGGGTGGGAGGAGACACAGGCAGGACAGGAGACCCCAGCTGACAAAAGGGATATTCCAGACCATGTGACACCATGGGCAGTATATAAAGTGGGGGAAAGAAGGAGGAAAGGGAGGTACATGTGGAGTGATGGTGTGGGACTTTCCAGGTAACCTCTACATGTGATGAGGCTGGGCTCTCCTGGAGATGGCTGAACAGCTGCCTGCCCTTTGGAAGCAGTGAATTAATTTCTTGTTTTGCCTTGCTTGCATGCAGGGCTCTGGCTTTTGCTTTGGAGCTGTCTTTATCTCAACCCACGAACTTTCAGGCTTCTACCTTTTGGACTCTCTCCCCAGCCCTGCTGGGGGAAAGTGAGTGAATGGCTGTGTGGGGCTTGGCTGCTGGCTGGGGTGGAGCCATAACAGCTGGTCAAACCGTGGAACAGGCTTCCTACAGAGGGCTTGCTGTGCCCAACCCATCAGTGTTCAAGAGACGTTTGAACAATGCTCTTAATGACATACCTTCATGTTTGGGCACCCTGAATTGGTCAGGATTGGACTTGTGTGACAGTTGTAGGTCCCTTACAACTGAAATAGTCTGGTTAATTTTATTCTAACATTAAAGTAACTGCACGCATATTCAATTTTGATACTATTTCTTTCATATTTTGGAATTTTTAATAAACATTTCTTGTTATTAATTTTACATAGAATCTTTATTAAACATCTCCCCTAAACCACCTTCTTTACACAGAGAAATGAAGTGAATATGAAAGATGCAAAATGTATTTTACCAAATATTTAAAATTCACTCTTACAAAATTGGCAATCCATTAATAAGTGCAAGGAAGGAACAACGGATGAAAAAGTCCTTGTGAAAGGTGTAATTTACATTTAAAAATTCAGGCATTTGAGGCCAAGTAATTAATTTTGTTCCTTATGGAAGGAAAAAAATGAGAACTAAATTTCTGTATTTTTCTGTACAGTTCAAATTGCATTTTTCATGTTGACTGACAGATCCTTACTCATGTACAGCTGAAAGCTTCTATTTTGAAATAACACATTTTCCACCTTCTGTCTTAATTTTCACTTTTTAAAACAAAGAAATGCTCCAACTGATGGGCAAATTGGGTAAATATAATTTCTGTGACTAGTGGCTAACTACAGGTGCACTTCTTATTCAAATAATTCAAATACACAATTTGTTCCCAAAACCTGCTGAGGTTTCACTAGCTGTTAAAAGAATAGCCAATTCTTTCAAGAATTACTGTACTCAAGCATTAGATTTTAACTTCCCAAAATTTCTGAAGCAAACAAAGAGAACATACTAGCTGCCAGATGAGCAGTATGCTTGTTTGAACAGTGAAAAATTATTTGGAAATTCTATATGAAAGGTGTTTTTTCCTGACTTTAAAGCATTTGTCAAGAGCTTGCAAGAAAGTCAGTGCTTCAAACAAAGGACATGGCTTTGGCTTTCCTGATGCCTTAGGAAGAGGATCACATTTGAAACACAGACCAGATGATCAGTCACTATATGTATATGATATTCCATGACAATTCAGCATTTGCTACAGGTTCTGTTCAAGGAGGGGCAATGTTCTTACTGAAGCATAAAGGCCAGCTGTTGAGCAGGCACTCCTACACCTACCAATGGTTTCCTACCTAAACAAACAACTAAAGCACCCACTGATTTGCTCCCTGAAACCTGTGCATCCTGTGGGCACAACTGAAACAGCTTCACAAGGGCTTTCAGCTTACCTTCACATAAGGCTATGCATTTTAAGTTACGGCTTTGCAAAAATTGTGACTGCTGTCCTTTCTTCTGGGACTGAGATGTAAAAAAGTGAGAAAATAGTATTAGTGCAGTAAAACAAACAGAGTCAAAAAGCAACAGGAGACAGATGCTATTTTCAGTGGTTTATTAATGACAAAGGTAGAGGCAGTCTTTCTATAATGTGTCTATTTTATTTCTGAATGGAATAAATTTTTTCAAAAACCCCCTATTTGCATTATTGTAGGAGAGACGTGAACTCCTTTATCCAGAAAAATAACATCCAAAAGTCCCTACTTATTACGAAGTTAAAAATATTATCAGAAATATCAGTGTTATTGATAAAGCAATTGATATCAGGGGAGAAAAAGGGAAAAGAAAGGTGAATTTAGTCACTAATTCTTTGGTTACTACCCTGATATTTTATTTGACTTTCTACTTCTGAGAGCTTCTACTGGGACATGCCAACCTATCTTCAAAGCCAGATTATTCTGTAATTTCTATGTGCAAATCATAGAGACAGATACAAGATTTCTTTCTTGAAATTTAGCCCTATGCACACATGCTGTGAGTTTGCTTTAGATACAGCAGAATTGTAATGGTTCAACATGTAAAATTTGTGAAAAGGAAAAAATTACTAGCTATAAATTAATTGCTGCTCATTTTCCAGCAATAACCATTCTCAGTTTCTTTTGCATCCTTATTCTGGAAGTCTAAAACTCAGAAGGGTTGCTAGGGGTCATAATGCAACCTGTATTTCATCTTCATTCTTGTCCTAAATTATTCTGCTTGAAAAAGAACGACACAAGATCTGCAGTATGCTCTGTAAATTTTTACTAGAGCAGTTGGACTGTATTTGATATTTTCAGTCTCTGAAGTTGTTGATTTCATTCAATGCAATAACACTGGTAACTTGCACAAAGGAAATATTACCTCTCTTCCAGCTACTGAGTTCCCAATAATAAATCCCACAAATCTTCCAGAGACTGTTGATGTATCATACCTGTGATGTATTACTGCCCTTACTGCCTGAAGCTGGTTCATCTTTAGCTGACACCTTCTGCTGCTTCTTGTTCATCCCTAGGAATATTAAAATCATGTAAGATACCCTGGCCTATAAATACCACAAAAAGCAGAGTTAAGTATGAGAATGGAAGAGGTAGCACAGTGGGAATCACAGTCTTTTGCATGGCACTCAAAAAGCTAGTTAACTCTGTCACAGAACATCACAATATAAATCCTGTAAATTACAGGTACCTCTGCATGTATTGTAGAGACTTTAGCAAAGTCAAGTTGGCATTAAGTAGGTGCAAAAGCAGATAAAATTGAGCTTAAATGCCACTGAACTTAGATCAGAAATATTCTTATGTGGTGGCTTAAAGGGGTTGTAGGTCAGCATGTCCTCAGTCGACCCTATTCAGGCTGAAAATAAAAGTTTGATTTATTGTGGATGGGAAGGCAAAAATCATGAGCGAAAGAACTTTAGATATTCGTCTTTAGCGCTTTATGGAATTTTATTAAAAGTCTAATTAATTTGCAGAGTAGGCAATTTAAGTTTTGAAATCTACCTTGGTTTGATCCCTTTATTTACTCATAAAATATTAAATTGTCAGTCATATTTGATCCAATTCCATCTCAGAAACTGAAGCGTTTGTGCCTTAGATCTCAGTCATATCCCTCATGTTGGTTTATATAAAATTCCTGTTTTGCATTATACTATGGGCTTCCTTCAGTTTCCAGAATCCTGTATTTCACAGAATTATGGAATTGTTTGGGTTGGAAGGGAATTTAAAGATCATCACGTTCCATCCCTACTGCTATGGGTAGTGACATGACACCTTCCGCTAGACCTGGTTGCTCTGAGCACCATCTAACCTGACTTGCATTATTTGCACTTTGCAAATAGGACTGAATTATGGGAAATCTAACTCCTTGGAGGAACAGAATGTGTAAGACTCCTTCATGGTTTTCATCAGCATCAAGGATTACACACTTCAGTGGAACACAAGCCTCCTTTCTGGAGGAGACAGGATGGACGGGGCCAAGACAAGCAGAGAGAGAAGCAATAACACATTGAAGTTGACTAAGCAGTATTGTCCAAAAAGAAAGACATTTTGTTAGATAATGATACTTCAACCAGCACATTTAGTGAGACCTAAGAAGCCTTCATACTCATGCAATCTCTGAAAAGCTAAAAGTGCATCTAGAGATAACCGATGTTGAAGTTCCTCAAATAGTAGCTCACAAAGTTAAGCTCCTAAAACATGACCTAGAAACACTGAGTATCAGAAAGCATAACTAAAACTCTCAGAATCACCTACATGCACACAAACACACGTTAAACTATATACCTGCACTTTCATATTTGAGGAAGTGGTAAATACCACATACCTAAAGAAGAAAGTCACCAAATTTTAAAATTCCTTCGATTTCTCAATGCGTCTTGTTTTTAATGTGTTTTTGTTTATTATTTACTTCTTACGTGGAAAATTCTACACAACTCACTGTAGGATTCACTGGTGGGACAAACTATGTTCCTTCTCCTCAGGCTAAAATAAACACATTGAACTGTACTTTCTATGTAATCCTGACAAGGTGATACTTGGGAATACTCTTAAATATACAGAGTGGAACATGTTTATTGATCAATACTTGTTCTGTCAGATCAAGTTATAAAAGACCATTAATTCATAGGTAAAGTTGGATGGACTTAGGCATGTATTGACAAAAATCATAATGCTGGACTTCAGATGAATCATCAAGACCTGCTCACATACAGTGTTCAGTATTAACTAATATTTATGTCAAGCATAGTTTAAGAATTCTAAGCACCTTGAAAATAAGGACAGTATTTAACAAGGGAATTTTCTAATTTCTGATTATTTATATTAAAAAATATTTTTTCTCTTTTTTGAATAAATTAAATCACAGTCGAAAAGATTAAATTGAATACAATGTTTTAAACAGTGAAGCTATAAGAAAAGCAGTAGGAGAAGATACACCCCTATATTTCTCCAACATTAGATGATTTATAAATATCACCTGAGTAACCAAATGATATGCTTGACAATGGACTAAGGTAGATTCCACTTCCAAACATTGCACCATGGAGCTGAAAAAGAGCAGAGTGATTACTTAGCATTAATTTGGTTACCTGGACAAAATAATAATAATTACAGGAACAGATCATAACACATTTGCCCACCCTACTAATTTATCATCGGGTAATTAACAGTGTTAAGTCTTTTAAAAAAT
This sequence comes from Cettia cetti, assembly GCA_013401135.1. Classification (NCBI taxonomy): domain Eukaryota; kingdom Metazoa; phylum Chordata; class Aves; order Passeriformes; family Sylviidae; genus Cettia; species Cettia cetti. Next base: position 100,848 of record VZUI01005937.1, on the reverse strand, counting down.
CATGCCCTGAGTATAAAACTTATATATATACATACATACATATACATATACATATACATATACATATACATATACATATACATATACATATACATATACACATATAGACATACACATATACATATACACACACACATAAACATATCTCTATCATCTCTATCTCTATCATCTCTATCATCTCTATCTCTATCTATCTCTATCTCTATCTCTATCATCTCATCTACATCTATATATCTCCTGGAAACCACATCCAAGCAAAAAACCATGTCCAAACAAAAAAACAGATGTCCAAACAAAATTTTTCTTAATATTTATGTATAAAATTGTGGTTCCTGTTTTTAACTCTAATATTACTATGGAGTATGACTACAAAGAGTGTTTCTGTGCATGACCAAATGCTCTGGGATCCTCTTCCAAGGTACATGGACGCAGCTCTGGGGAGAGCTGCCAAAATGACAATGCTAAAATAGTCTGAATTAGAGTTCACCAGTCCCTTTGTAGCGCCTACTTTGCTCCGCAATAAGGGTCCCCTGATGATTCAGTCTGAGAAGTTTGCACTAGATCCCTTCTGACAAGCACACCTCATGCTTCCATTCCCAAAGAAATCAGAGAGGCAGAGAAAGTGCTGCAAGCCTAGTTCCCGTAACTCTAGCATGTTTCTGGATCCTATGACACGGAGACAATTCAGGCAGCTCTTTCACTTGTGACTGCTTTTAAGCAGTACCGAGCAAAGCCTCCTGGAGGTGCTGCTCTGCAACGTAAAACTGAAACACTGACTCCCACAAAGGGATTTTCTAGACGCTTTAGCAGACACATGACTTCATCTTAATTGCACCAGAAAAGTACTTTTTCCAGGAAACAAGATGATATTTCAAATCATCCCTTTTTCCAACTATATGGTTACCAGAATGAAGCAACCTGAAAATTTGCCAAAGCTAGTATGGAACCAAGCATGCACAGGTTAGCTAAAATCTCTTTTGCCTATTTACCTGCAGCCTCGTATTGGAAGCAACAACTAAGCCGTTCCTCAGGATGGAATGCCAATTTTCAATGTGTGAACCACTGAATCAAATGAAAAAGAAAGCGGTAAAATTCACAATGTAAAATGCAAAATGACATCAGAAATCCTTTAAAACAGTTGATTCACAGCTGCAAACCTCAAATGCCAGAAGCAAAATATAGCATGGCATTACAATAACCTTTCATTATTATAAATATATGTACTCACTGAAATGCAAAGGTACTTCCGTAGTGATTTTTAGCAGCTCGGAAATTGGATTCTTTGGCTGGTGGACTGCTGAGAAGAAGGAACTGGTGGGGAGTGTGCATAAACTTTAGTTGCTGCAAAATATGAGTGCACATGTGAAGAGAAGTTGATTAATATGAAAGTACTGTAATTCTCTGATGGCAATCCTTAAGATGCCATGCTTTTCCATACAATACATGACTGCATCTAAGTAACTACATGAACTAAGTAGAAAGCGGTCTCATTTCCACAGTTTCAAGCTGAAATCAAATAGTAAAAATGACTTTCAGTTTATGAAACATATAGAAGCTTTTGAAACTAAGTATCAATTTAAAATAGCTCTAGTAACTATTAGGGTTATTTGAAAGGCTGTATATTATTACACCCTTAATCAGAGGTTACTTATATGTGTATCTCCTGGTATATCATGTTTATGTGCACTGCTTTCTGCACAATTCTGCATCTAATATTTGACATGGTAACAAAACAAAAACTGATGTTTCTCTCACCTAATCTCAGATGATTACGAGGTAGACATCTGAATTTGAGCTACTGACTTCAAATGGTTTTTTTAATGAACACTATTCCCTTGACCTATTTCAGATATTCATGTGTTTCTAAAAATCATGACCTGAAACTGCCTTGTCTATTAAAGGAGTCCATGCAACCAGTTTGAATGCAGACACCTATGTTTTGCTAGTAAACTTCCACCTAAAATGCTAATGCAAGCCATAAAAAAATCAGAAAATAGTAAGAAAACTCACAGACACTTACCCTGTTCACTGGTAGCTTCACAATATGTGATCTGTTACTAGAAATAACCCTAAAATAAGAAATAGATGTATTAGACATGGTAATCAAACCTAATTTCTTAAAAATGTATTATGAATGGTCATAACAAAGCACCCAGCTGCAGGCCTCTAAACCTATCAGATGGAAGCAGGCCAAACCTGAGCTACAAAATGAGGTCAGAGGACCAAGATGAGGTCCAGAAACAGTCCAGAAACAGTCCAGAATGCAGTTGAAAATATCAGCATCAATTATTAGGCTGACCTTATACCACACTACACTGGTCAAGTTATTATTCATTACAAATGATACTTTAATAATTATTATCTCATGTGAATCAACTTTATACCATTGTAGAAGAGGATGTGCAAGTGGGTCTTGTTTATCCATCTGCTTCTTTATTTCCAAGTAAGGTGCCTAGAAAAGAGTAATTGTGTTATTTCTAGGTTGAATTTTATATGTTACATTGCTCATGATTTCATCTACTGAAATGAATACATGGGACTCATTATTAGGTATAAATCACTGTTTTACTGATATACAGCACAGTAGAGCTTTAAATGTGTTTTGACAACAAGAATTAATATAGCAATTATTTTCCCTGGAGTAAGATAATAAGCGTATAATTAGCATCAAAATTACTATATTATAGCAAACATTGGTAATCTCAGGGAGAACCGCAGAAGACGTCTGTTTTTGTGTGGCTCTTGATTAAGAACTTGGACTGGAACTTCACAAAATTATGTCTCTCAAAGAAACCCAAAATAATCTGCTTCAGTATTTTTAAATGTTTCAAGGTATAAATACTATGTCATATTATAATTTCTTTGAAAACAATTCTTGATTTCAATCACAATGCAAAATATCCCTTTAAAACTCATTAGTCCAGAATTGTTTCAACATTTAAAAAACTCAGAATGGTAATTATCTTTTATTTTTAAAAGACATCATAAGAAATCACAGAAATATCTGATTTTAAATTTTTTTACAAGATGTCACACAAATTAAAAAATAAATGTGAATTTTTATTTTTAATTTATTTTATTACTCTCTGTATATTCTTCACTCAAGAATCCCAAAGTATTTGAATGTGAATTATAATCAGCTGGGTTGCTTGGGAAAGGAGCATAAAAATAAACAGAAATATGACCATCATATATGCGATGAGAAATAATATGAAAGTGAACCCAAGAGACCCAACCTTCCAAATCCCCAGCTATACCTAGTTGATTGGGATTTTTGCTATAATAGAAATAAATATCATGTCATTTGGAACACCATTCAGAACATTGAGACAAGATCAATTTCTTGTGCTTTGGAAGTAAAGGTTTCTGACTTTGATATTTCCAGAAATGCAGCAGTTGGTGAATACCTCATTACAATGTCTCATTCTGCTGTTATCTCTTATTTAAACTTCAAAAGATCTGAGTTCTACTTCATTATGTTTATTTAACTGGCATTAGGTATAGGTTTGTTATTTTGAATAAACGTTTCAATATTATTACTGTTATATAGGAGAGAGTTGATACTATTGACTTCCCAACCCACCACAGACAGGCAATACAAAAATCTTTTGAGTTCTAGAAACAGTGATTAAGTTAGGTAAATATTTTTAAATTTACCTGTGTCATCTCTCTGATGGAAGTGATACTGTCCAATGCTTTCATGACTCGGTCATAGTTCTTCTTCTGATGTGGCATAAAAAAACCCAAAAATAAGTTCAAAGAGTACTAGTCTTTGGCTCTAAAAAAACCTGAATTCTTTGAGTGTGTATAAAACCAAAACTAGGAGAAACGTTGGGCAAGTCAATTCTTTCAAACATTTCTAACTATTAGATTTCTTCCACCTCATACACAGGCTCTCATTCATCATCCAGAAAAATTTCTTAAAAAAATATTATGATCTTTCTTCTTTGAATTTCACTGAGATGTCCAAAAATCAGCACAGTTATTTGGACAACATGCTCTTGAGGTAAAGAATGCAGTGACTCATACAGATTTTGAATAAAATGCATATAAACAGATGTGCTTCCTTTGCTAGCAGGTCTATAAAACCTCACAGATTCTTCAGTGGTCCCTCTGCCTCACCCTGATCTTTGCTGACCTACTGCTTGGGAGCCACTACCAGACAGCTCCACCTGTACTGAGTGAACAGACTTAACAGTCCATGCTTCACCTCTCCACATGACATGTCACCCTCAGCAGCTCCACTGTATCCCATCTTTGAGTCTTGACAATGCCCTACAGAACACCTCAGCCTCTCCTGAGAAAGAACTGCTGCTAGGTGGCCTTTGTTCAGAAAGAGGGAAATGCATCCCAGTGTAGGACATGCCAGGTCTATGCCATTAGGGAGATGGGATATTCACGGCTTGAGGGCTTTCCTGAAAGGCAGCATTTGGAGCCCAAGGAGCAGTTAATGTAAGCACAGTTCTTTACTTCAAAATTGATGCTTCTACAAAACTCAGCTATCTGATAAAATTACATATAAGGAAATAACTACTTGCAGTGAGAAAACGAAATCCCAGCAATGACACTTCTAAGAATGAAAAGAAGGACTGGAAATCCCCTGGCTTTCATATCCTGTATCTCTCAAAGGCCATCTTTCTTTTTGTGTCCAATGTGCACACTGAGTGAAAGACACTTAAAATATAAAATTTTCCATCTAGAATTTGTCCCTTAGAAGAGTTTCCTGGCTTTAACATAACCTACAGTTTTGTCATGGTTTAGTGATGGTATTCTCCAATTTAGTGTTCCTACTGAAACCAAGCACTGCTCACTGTTCCCTTCTCTCTCCTCCTTCCACTTTCCCCCTGCTGTGGGATAGAGAAGAGAACTGGGAGGCACAAAGGTAAAGACCATGGGGAGAGGTAAGATTAGTCAGCTGAAACAGCAATGAGATAAAAAAACCAGCAACAAACAATATTCAGCTGCTCCCTCTGCCAATTAGAATGGGATCTCTTTTCCCTCTTTTCCCTGGAAGAGATTCCCTTCCCCCTGCTCCCACCAATAATGACACAGAATAACCTCTGGGTTTTAGTCATGCCCCATTCTGGCTACTGTAAAAATTAACCCTGTCCTGGCAGGTTAGCACACTTGTGTCATATTCTGGAGCCGTACCACATAATAAAGGAGACCCCTCCATGAAGAGTCTTTACTTTGAAATCTCATGTATGACTAAAACCAAGCGATGACATAATTAAAGGTAACTACTTACCCTGGGGTTAAAGGCCAGCATCTGAGGATCATTAGGATCAACTACAGAAGGATATGGCTCAAAAATGACAACTTTCCTAGGTGATTCTAATGCAGACCGACACATAGATACTAACAGATCAACCACCTGGGAATAAAGAAAGACATATTTATTCTGTGTTTATTCAAAATACTACTTTTGCGTAGAATCTTAGAATCTTCCCTACACATTATAGATATATTTCATTGTTAATTATGTTGACCAAACCGTGTTATCCACAGAAGATAGTTTAGGACTAATTTTTTTCCAGTGACCTCAACAGAGTTTGGGTTCAACCATGGCATATAATTCCAAGTGCATATAAGTAGGACCATTTTCTGGTCCTAAAAGTATTATAATATCAAACATATTGCTTGAAGAATCGTTTTATCTTGTGCACACATGAGAATTCCTGTATCAAATTTATTCATTAAGGACATGAATTTGTGCTTGATATGTGTATCTTGTATAGACATGGCAGTAAAAATGTTGCTCAAGAACAAGGAATAGTCTGTCAAATTTATACCACTTTCTTCTCTCCTCTGAAGACTGTAATCACAGAAACACTTGAAAACATTGCTTCTACTAAAGCCAGAATACTGCAATGATTTAACAGTCATCTGCACAGCTCACACTGGCCCCAGTTCCTCTTCTTTCCATCCTGTTGTATAAAATTACAATGCTTCTTTAAATATCTATGATTTTCACAATTTCTCCACAGAATTGTGCCTGTAATGTGCACATAGACGTGTATATGTAAGCACATACACCACTTAGACACAGATTCCCATGTAATTTTTTCAAAATATGTAATTCAGAGGTTAAAAATATAATACAGCAATAACAAACATGAGAGAATGCAGCTTTCTGGCAGCTGTGAAATATAAATCCAGCTCATAATGAAATACAAAATTGCTACATTAAAAAGTAGCTGCAGATTTACTCATTTCCCTCTGTTTTTTCTGTGCCTTCTGAAAACATTCCTGTGTGAAAATAGACTTTTCCCCAAAAGAAAGGAAAAGCTGAGTCAAGTTGAAGTTAGTAGATATCCCTGGTTCCCCCAACTTCACACAGATCAAATCTCATCTCACCTCACAGCTCACGCTCATCTAGAAGATTTTCTACATCTGACATTGTATCTGATCATTTGGATGGAAAAAAATTATGGTCCTTTAGAGAACCAGAATGGAAATAAGAATAATGAAAAGAAAAAAGAACTGTGCTGTGGTGAGTCATACAGCTGCCATTCTCCTCCTCTGTTCCTTCAGCATGGACAATTTTCTCCATCAGTTTTAATATATTCTGTTAGTTCCAGTAACTAAATATCTCACATATATTGAAAAATAAAATTACTGAAATAATGATCCCTTCCCCAATGGTTCTCTTATTGCTTTCGAGATTATACTATCTGTATGTGTGATGAATGTTTCAAAATAGGGCACATGCACTAGCATTTACAAAGGAAATCAGCAACCAGATCAGGCAGCAGACCTGCCCCTGTGAAAATGTATTGCCATGAAATTGAGCATGAGTTCACCCTGCTTCTGAGAAGTACTTCTTAGTCTGCTGTTGCAAAACACTACTAGGGAAGAGCTGTTTGAGTCCCCAGATCTTTTAATGCAGAGACTCGAAGCTGTCTTGCTTTATGATTTGCATGATGGGATACGGTCTTAAAACTGGCACAGTTCTACTCAGACACCATTCCTAAGCCCTCTTTAAATAAACTGTTGACTCCTAGATTATTTCCAACTCTGCCAAACTGCATTTTTTTTGCACCTGATTTTCCCTGAGGTAATTGTTTTGAGCTGATGCAATGCAAAACAACTTAAACGAGGAGGTAACTCTAATAGAAACCTTATAATACAGCCTTGCATATGCATTTCTTGGGAACAGGAAGTGCTGTGGATCTAGCAAATGTCCTTAAAACTGGGAATGAACTCCTTCTCAATTGGAGGTACTGAAGTAAGTAAGTAAGGATTAAAATAGTTGCATGAAGGACAAGACAGCACTTGCTGATGACAATTCCTCTTATGACATCAGTCCCTCAGACAGTGCCTCTCACTCTCAAGAGACTCTTTACAGGGAGTGAGAACTATCAAGAAATCAGTCATCTAATTTTCAAACATTTTGCCTACATGACTAATACAAGGCAACCTGAGTTCAGGCTGGAAAGTTTTAGAAAGTACAATCACTTATTATTAAGGAGAAGCCATTGGATTATTTGGAGTGACAAAGCATGGCTGTGCACCTTAGGAAACTAGCTGAAAGCACAAAAGACAAGACAGGTTATGATTTCTAATAATGGGAACCTGTATTTAGGCATCTTCACTAGAGAAAATGATTTGGAGGAGGATTAATCAGACAAAATGTGAACACCTACGTTTTACTAGTCAGCCTAAACTTACTAGGCTGTTGGAGAAATAATCACTGTGCTGACATTCTATGCCATGATTCACACTGTCCTAAACTAATGACAAAAAGAGCACAGATGTATCAAACTCTAGAACTTATAAATGCTTTTTGCAAACATGAATGGGGGGATCAGCCAGATCCAATATGATCCAGACCAGTGAGCTGGTTGCAATGCTGTCACTAAAGTGACACTTAGTAGAATTTAGCCACCTGGGTCCAATGGGACAACAGATAAAACCCCTTATCTAACTCTTTCAAGCACTCTTAAAGTTGTAATCACTTCTACAGTAAAGCTCTGTAAATGTAGAGGTAATCCAGAGATCTAGAGCAAGATCTGCATATGCCTTCAACACTGATACTTACATAAAACAGAGAGCTAACCAGGGCCACCTCTCCTCTACTTAGTTTACTCTACTTTAAAAAGCTTATACCTAATTCTTGACTAATTTTAGGAAAGCACCCTTCCAGCTATTCAACAAGTTTTTTAATATGACCCTTGAAAAAATTGTTTTCATGGACGAGAGAGCAGATCAGAGCTGGCAGATCTTTAAGAATGACTTCCATTGAGTGCAAGAGCTCTCAATGGCCATGTATAGGATATCAGGAAAGGAAGACAAGATGAGACTCCAAACCTGCTGGTAAGACTAAAAGGAAAGAAGGAAATGCACAGGCAGTGAATGCAGTGACAGATATTCTAGAAAGGCTATAGGGACACAGCCTGCTTGTGTCAGGATGGGGTGAGGGAGGCAAAGGTGCAACTGGAGATGAACTTGACAAGAGTTGCAAAGAATGATGAAGAAGCTTCTGAAGGCATGTGAGTCAGAAAAGGAAAGTCAAAGAAAGTGCACCCAATCTCTGAACACAACTGGCAAAATGTTAATGGCAGACAATGAGAAGACCAAGGAACTTGACAGCTCTTTACCTGTCTTCACTGGCAGTCTCCCCTTTCCAAACCTTCAGAGTAGATGAAGCTCAAGACAGAAAGCAGGGAAGCAAAGTGCTTCCCAAGGTCACTGAAGATTAGATTTGAGAGCCCCTGAGGAATGTGAATATAGAGAGGTCTATGAGACCCAATAAAATGCATCCCAGAATCCTGAGGGAACTGGCTGATAGAGTTGCCAAGCTACCTTTCCATGCTAACTCAAAAGGTATGGCAGTCAGGTGAAGTCACAAGAGACTGGAAAAAGGGAAGTATTGCATCTATTTTAAAAAACTGTAGAAAGGAGGGCCCCGAAAACTATCAACCTGTCAGCTTCACCTCTGTGCCTGGGAAGATCATAGAACAGCTCCTCCTGGAAGCTGTGCTAAGGGATATGGAGGACAGGGAGGAGATTCAGGACAGCCAGCACAGCTTCAGTGAGGGCAAGTCCTGCCTGACCAACCAGTGGCCTTCTGTGATGGAGTGACCATATCAGTGGACAAGGGAAGGGCTACAGATGTCATTTTTATCCTGTAAAGTCTTTAGAACAGTCCCCCCCCTCAACATCCTTCTCTCTAAATTGGAGAGAGATCAATTAGAGGGAGGGACAGTTCTGTGGATAAGGAATGGGTTGGGTGGTTGCATCCAGATGGTATAGGTCAATGTCTCAGTGTTCTGATGGCCAGTGGTGATGAGTGGTGTCCCTCAGGGGGCAATACTGGGACCAGTGTTATTTAATGACATAGAGAGTTCCAGCACTCTCTCAGAAAATTTGCACATTACACAAGCTGAGTGGTGCAGCTGATGTGCCTGAAGGACGGGAAACCATCCAGAGGGACCTGGACAAGCTGGAGAATTGAGCCCATGGGAATCTCTTTAAGTTCAACAAGGACAAGGGCAAGGTGTTTCACCCGGATCATGGTGACCCCTGGTATCAGCACAGGCTGGGCATGAACAGACCCAGAGCAGCCCTGCCCAGAAGGACCTGGGGGTGCTGCTGGGTGAGAGGCTGGACATGCCCCAGCCATGGCACTCCCAGCCCAAGAGCCAAACGTGTCCTGGGCTGCATCCAGAGCCCCGTGGGCAGCAGGGGAGGGAGGGGATTCTGCCCCTCTGCCCGCATGACAGTCCACCTGAGCACTGTGTCCAGGGACTCTGGGGTCCCCAACATAAGGAAGACCTACACTGTTGACACAAATCCAGAGGAGGGCTACAAAAATGATCAGAAGGCTGGAATGCTCCTGATGAAGACAGACTGAGACAGCTGGGGTTGCTCAGCCTGCGGACAAGAAGGCTTTTGGGAGATCTTATTGCAGCCTTTCAGTACTTAAAGAGGGATAACAATATGGGGAAAGTATTTTAGCCCAACCCGCTGTAATAGGACCAGGGGTAAAGGTTTTATATTAAAGGAGGGAGATACAAACTAGATATAAAGAAGATTTTTACAGTGAGGGTGATGAAACACTGATACATGGTAGATGCCCCATCCTTGGAAACATTCAAGGCCAAGTCAGACAGGGCGCTGAGCAACCTGATCTAGCTGAAATAGTCCTGGCTCATGGCAGGGTGTAAGACTACATGACCTTCACAGGTTCCTTCCAACTCCAGCTATTCTGTGATTCTACAATTCTAAATGTATATGTAATATAACATGTGCCTGAATTAAAAAAACAAAATTTTCACAGAACTTCAGACTGAGGAAGAGTTGGGGCTTCATCTGCACACCTCCTTCCATTTCTTACAAGCCTAAACTGTTATCCCAATATTTGGCATCTATATGTTACAAATATAGCCATCCAGTGGTCTTCAGACATCAGATGAAGAGCTGCTGTTCTGATTCCACAGTCATATTCTCAATTGAGGAAGGTGATCTACACTGTTGCAGCTTTCTTCCTTTGAGGATATTCTCATGGTTGTATTCAGGCATGCACCTGAATAGTTTATTTCCACTATTTTATACTCATTAGTGCTAGTTAAATAAACCAAAGGTTTGTTCTTCCAAAAAACCTACATTTCTTACTATGTAGAAACACAGTAACCAGAAAATTGGACACAGGTGCACTTTTCCTTAAGATGTGCAAACTATTACCATAAGATCTTAAAGGGACCTTAAATGTAAGAACTTTTAACTTTCATTTTCAATGAAACATTAGGTTAGTGATTTGGGAGTACAATTTAAAATACTTTAAGAAAACAATTACGGGGTTATAACTACATCAATAACTGAATTTAGAGTCAGAAAGCAGGCTTATATTAAATTCATGATCCTTGAGAAGAAGAAAGAGCCCTATGTAGCAATATCAGTAAGAACTTTCCCACTGCTATGTAATGATCAAAACAACAGATGCTCAGTGGATCCCTGCATCCTAAGACCATGAACAGGAAGTAACTTATTAATTGCATGAGAGTAGTAATGGCTCATTAGGTGAAAATAAATGTGAATTATCTCCAAATTACAATGGCTGCTTTTATTAACAACCCAGGTGACCTGATTGAATACAACAGGGCATGAAAACACAGTTACACAGTTATTCTAATTACATAGAAGCAAAACAATGGAAACACCTCATTAGTACTGTTTGAATACACCACGCATAAACCAGTGCATTTACAGCTACAACAGTGGACAAATAAATAATAATTACCAAACAGTACTCATATGGTGCATACAAGTCAAAACACACACTGGAAGAGACTGAGAGGACTGAATAAGCTACAGAAAACATTAGATAATCCTACCTGTGCCCCAGTGGCAATTTCATCAGCAGCTTCGTTCATCACTCCTAATGTTTGGAAAGCAAATACACAGAGTTCCCGTTCACAAACAGTGGGCTATACAAAGAAAGAAAGTTAATTTTATTTTTGTTCTAATTTGAGTTCTTGCTTTTAGCATGTCATGCTTAGAACAAAACCCCAAAACAATTTATGTTAATCTTCATATTTTAACTAATATTTTAATTTTAAATAATTAATACGTATCAATTGTTGAGGAAGATACATTAGAGAAACATTTTAATAACCTGATGAGCAAGAGTGAAGAACTCCAAAACTTGTAAGGACTTGTAAGAGACGCTAAATTTAAGAAATCCCAGCACAGTTACAAAACCAAAATTACAGGCATAGTACTCACATGTTCTTAAGGCTATCTATCTGAAAACTTCCTACATAATTAAACTTAATGGGGAACAAATCCTGAAGCTAATGGAAGCAGGTTTATTCTTCATAGCTTCTTACTGTGCTGTTCAGAACACACATAAAAATCTGGAAGACAAATCTCTTGAAGAGGCTATTTTAATTTTTGACAATTTAAGAAATTATTGATAGACTATAAGAAGATCCATTACATTTTTACAGCATAAACACTGTATTTTGAAGCCGACTTATTTTAATAAATAAAGCTACTTCAAGACTTTTTGCAGGTATTAAACAAAAAATATTAAACAACAAATGTTGAACTAGCTTTTGCCTATTAAAAATAATTCATGGTGTCATCACAAATTAAAAAAAGGTTATCTGCATATTGAGTGAGAACTGAATATTTTGCCTTCATAAAGCAAACAGCAAACAAACAAGAACAAAGCTTTAGGCAATAAAAACAGGCATGTCTTCATGGGCTCCCTAACTATTTGCAACCCTTACAGCAACCCCATCTTATTTACTGAAAGATAATTAGCAGACCAATTTTTAAAGGATCAAGTAATATCACACAGTGAATTGTTACAAGTATTCAAAATCAACAAATAGTGGAAAGAAATCTGAATTAAAACCTTCCTTAAAACTACCCAATAAACACAACCTTTTATGACAATGTTGAAAACAATCAAAAATACTTACTGGACACGATTTATTTGAATGCATAGTATTAAATCCTAGCTCATTGAAACTTAAATTTATCTTTGTAACTAAGAGTATTGAGTCTAGTGATCACAACTCTAGTGAGTACAAAAGCATTTGTAGTAGTATGCTTTGAAGTTCAAGCCATTGCCGCTACAAAGCACTTGCAGAAATGAAAAAAAAATATTAAACACACAAAGAAAACCTAAAATATAGCTGAATTCTGTTTCAGGCAACAGCTTTTCCAGTAATAAGCATACTGCTGTACTTGCAGTCACTTGCTTTCCAGCCCTTAAAACATTCATTTGCTGGGTTTCAAAGATTCAAGACTTCAATAAACATCTGAAATCTTCTGGACTGATACAGTCTCACTTCATTTACTTTACAAGAGCTATCATATTTCAAGTCTGATAGTGTCACCCATTTGATTTAGTTTATCTGCCATGTTACATTGCATTAGGCAGCAGATGAAGCTAAACAGATCAAACACATTGTGTCATGGCAAGCTGGACAAGAAGTATCTATTATTGCCATTATTCTTGGGTTTTCCACACTTAGAAAGATGGTTAGATCATTTGTTTAGTTGGGGTAATTATCATAATCAACAGTATTCACAGTATACACAGACTTCCTTTATTTCAGAGTAAGGAATAACTCTGAAATTGCAGAGCTATCTAAGTTTGGCCATGCCTATCAAGAAGTAAACTTGTAAGAAAATACTTATTTTTAATATTTTGTTTGCAGTCTCAGCAAAGTAAGTTGTCCTGAAACTTAATGATGTCAAAGGGAACACACAATTTGTTACCATTTCTCTTTTTCCTGCCCCTCTTTTATGATGCCAGAAGTGTCTGAGCGCCTGGAGAGGGAAGTAAGGAAAACAGTATTTGCACTTATGCTTAACTTTTGAAGGTTTGGGTTGGCTGGTTTTTTTTGGTTTTTTTGGTTTTTTTTTTCTCCTCAGGCTGGCACTGGAGAACTCTAGACATAAGGACAAGCAATACAGCAGAATTCCAACCTTGACTTGAAAAAAATACTTCTGTTAGGGTCTACACAATCCTTCTCATTTTGTGTATTTGATGAACCTTTCTGTCCACTACATATTTTGTCAATACAATACAATGGGGAAAATAATCCCAACTCTGCAACTAAAGGGATATTTCAACAGTCTGTCTCCATGTATCTAGCCTGGATGCCTTTTAGCCCACATAAGTAATTTTAAAAGTACTTCTGAATTCTGTTTCTGGAATTTGTCTCAATTTAACAAAATAAGATGTTTTTAACTTAAATTTCCCACAGCTGTTTGCAATGTATCCCAAGAGATGTTGATATGGCCATTTCAGTATCCAGTCACTAGTTAAGATCAACAATTTATAAGGTTTAAATCCCTAAAAAATGAAAATACTAGCTGGCAATTAGGAAGAAAATGTTTTGAGGGGCTCTTGTTTGTCACACTCTGTGACTTACCTATTCAGTGTTATATTTACTTACTCATGTTTTTCCTGCAATTGTGCACGCTAGAACCAATGAAAACATATGAAAACTAAGTTAATAAATAAACTCTAGAAGGCAGAGTTTAAAGAAAAACACAAGCTTTACAGGGAAACTGGGATTCAAGGCTGCTCCTACTCTGCTGCTAGTTTTGCGTATGGATAGTGTGTTTCCCTTTATGGTGTCCACCCCTCTCTTGTCTTAGAATGTGAGCCCTTGGGACAGGAACAGTATTGTTCTGACTTCAGATCATAAATATGAGAAATGTCCCTAGCCACACTAAACAAACAAGACCATCACTGACACAGTTTTAAAAGCTATGTTTTTCCAATGTCATCTTTGGATACTCTAACTTTGGTTCATTTATATGTAATATTCAACAAGCTAAACTTTCTAAGAATTTTTGTGTCTGTACATAAAATATAGATACGTTCTTACTGATGTGGAATTCACAACCACAAATGTACAGATTAATCGTCTTTTCTTGGATCATAACCTCTCACTGTTTTCAAGGAGAAAATATGCAGCAAAATAGGGCTTAGACCCTTAAACATTTATTTCTCAATATAAATTTCATCCTAGGTGCACACAGTTCCACAGATTACAACCATCACCTTGAGGACATGAGCTGACTGGCTGGGGGACTTTGTTGCTCATTGCCTGAAGAAGGCAACTCTAATTCCTCTCAGCAACAGCAGCTACCAAGGTCTCACAAAGACTTTATTTTTTCTCTTGAAAATAGAAATAAAGCCATTGGTCTTCACAGAGCTATTAGCTAAGTGAAGATCACCGGTGCTGAAACACTATTAGGAGGATCCCATATTCCAGTGGGGTAAAACCAGAAAAAAAATAAGACATGGGCAATTAACCTGAGAGTGAAAATGCTTGGAGGCAGAAGGTAATGACAGAACCAGAGAACATCTTCTGAATGTTTGAAATGCTCAGACTTTTCCTTTAGCCACCCCCATTCTTTGCATGATCAGTAGCTCCCACCCAACTGCTGCTGTGGTGAAAAAAGCACAGAGTTCCCATGTGTTGCAATGCAAATGTCACTTCTTTCTGCAGTGACTGAGACTGGCAGACACACAAACCACCTACGCACTATGACATATCCTGGTTCCTGGACTAATACACTACCTAAACTATTTTCTAGACATTCTTTCAATTTGAAAAAGCTGAAACTTTTGTAGTCTATGTCAATCTAGCAACTTCCTAATGGGGGCTGCAGCTGTGCTCAGAGCAATGTGTCATGCTTTCCTGTATTCTGAGGGATATCACAGACACCAGTGAGGCTGTAACCTAAAAACTATTGATCTAACAGGACATGCCACAGGGAAGGCTCATTCCCTGACATACAGCAAATGTAACAAATGGTACCATTAATGACCATCCCACTTTTAATGAACGCAAAAGACAAGGAGATGAAATCGAACTTCAAATCTCTGTTCTGTTTTCTACTTTCCACCACTTTCCAACTCTTAGCTTTACCATAAGCTAAACTTTCTGAACAGTCTCTCAATATTCATGTGTTACATGGAACATACTGCTCAAAGACAGGGGAGATACCACAGTTGTGATAAGATACAACCCAAAGAAAGATGAGAGTAGGCTGTAGCTGAGTAAGAAATGTCACTTTTTCTGTTTGGCTTTGTTTTGCTGATTCAAATTTTATTTTCTGTGTTTTTCTGCATCTCACACACTCTTAAAAACATATTTTTACTTCAGAGATATAGGAAAAAATGGTGAACAAACAAGCTTTATAGAATGCCGGATGAGCATGGCACACTTGGTGATTTGTTGGCAACAGGAAAAACTGTACTGCAGTCATTTTACTATGTCAGTAAAATATAAACTATTTTCAATCTATTCTTAAAATACAAGTTGTAGCTGGAAAGGCTTTTTTCGTAAGAAAAGATAAAACCAGCCTATATTGTGGCATAAGGATTAGAAAGACCACAGTTTTATTCCACAAAAAATCTTGGAATTCCATAAACATCTTGGCTTCACTCCAGTCTGACTAAAATATTTGTACATCTACACTTTTCTCCACAGTTCAGTGATGTTTATTCTGTTCAAGAAATTTCCCAGGACTAAGCAGCATACTCAATGCTTCTGTGTTTTCAGTGGTGTCTAAGACTCTTGTATTCAAAGCACAGAGAAATCCAAGACCTCTTCAAGTCAACAAGAACCCACTGAGGGCAGGATTTCACCCATAGTATATGAAACATAACTGAGAGCATTTTGGGATAAAAAACTTTTAAAAATTGCAAGCTCACTAATGTAAGAAATGTATCAGAATTACAAGACTGTGTTTATTTTTACAGCTAAATAATAAGAACAGGTATTTCAAATATTACTTTATGGTATTTTACTGTTCACATTTAATGGGAAAAACATTAAACAACAGAAATGTATGCAAAGGAGTACAAATTTCAAAGAAACTAGCTGTAATATTTACTTTTGTTGATTATTTTACTAATTCCTTCTTTGTGCTAAGGAGGTGTCAGTCTGAGGTTTCAACACAAGATGGCACTCTATAGAGACGTCTTTACTAAAAAAAAAATATACTGATACACAGATGGTCTTTTGATTACCTTATTAAATATATTCTGAGATTATTTTGTCCTGTATAATAGTCTCATAGGTCTTTAAAACCCATTCAGTCATGCTGTTCTGTCAATGGCTTTAGTTATATGCAAGTGAGGAATTTGGGAAGACACAGATTGAGGGTGGCAGGGATCTCCACACTTCATCTAGTCCAACATCCCTGCTCAAGCACAGTCACCTGGACCCAGCTGTCCTGAACGGACAGCTTTTGAATTTCTCCATGAATGTGAACTCCACAGCCTCTCTGGGAAACTTATTCCTATGCTCAGTCACCTTCAGAAAAGGTGAAAAAGGTGAAAAAGTGTTTCCTGTAAACCTCCTGTGTTTCAGGTTGTATCCTCTGCTTCTTGTCATGTCACTGAACACTGCCTTAAAGGGCCTGACCCCAACCTTTTTGCAGCCTTCCTTCAAATCTTTATAGACACCAGTAAGATCCCACCTGTGACTTCTTTTTTCCAGGCTCTCAGCCTTTGCTCCTGCGTGATGTGGTCTAGCCCCTTTAATCATCTTAGTGGCCTTTCATTGGACTTTCTCCCGTAGTGCCATCCCTTTCTTCTGCTGAGGAGCTCAGCAAGGGCACAGTGGGGCCTTGCCAGGGCCATGTGCATGGACAGGATCACATCTCTCCACACACAGAGACAATTCTGCTGTTCAATGTGGCCCAGAATACCACTAGCCTTCCATACCACAAGTGCACATTTGCTTTCTCGTGTCCAAGCTGGTGTCCTTTTCTGCCCAAGCCAAGCTCCCTTCCAGCTGGGTGGCCCCCAGCATACACTGGTACCTGGGTTCCTCCCCAGCTGCAGGACTTTGCACTTCTCCTTGCTGAAGTGCATGATGTTCCTGGCAGCCCAGCCTGTCGGGTCCCTCTGAAGGGCGCCCACCGCTCCGCAGTACCGCGCACTTCTGCCATTTTTTCATCACCTGTAAACTCTCTGAGGATACACTCTGCACCATCATATAGGTGACCAATGGAGGTACTAAACAGGACTGGACCCACTACTGACCCCTGGGGTACACCCTAAGCTGCTGACCTCCAAGCAGACTCTACCCAGCTGAACATCACACTCCAGGCCCAGACATCAGCCAGTTTTCAGACGACTTCCCCATCTCCTCAATCAGCCCACGCATCAACAGCTTGTCTAAAACGATCTTATGAGAGACACTGTCAAAAGCCTTACTCACTTCCAGGCAGACAATATCCACTGCTCTCCCCTCATCTACCAGACCAGTCACTTCCTCAAAGAAGTTTAATCAAGTCGGTCAAGTATGAATTCCCACCGGTGAAACCATGCTGACTCTTCATGAGGATTTTGTTGTCCTTAATGTGTCTGGAGATGGAGTGCTCTGGATCCTCTCCTTCTTCAAGATAGGACTGACATTTTTTTTACTCCAGTCTTCATATATATCACATTTTTATTACACTTCTTTTAATCAGATCCTTAAATATAATAACCACTTTTGTTAATGAGTTGTGATCTCATTACATTGAATGTTTGTAATAAAAGTACATGTTGAATTCCTAAAACAACTTGTCTACTGTTACAACGGCAAAACTGTTGCATTATTAAAATGCAACTTAGTCCTTCCCTAGAATATTCTAGTAATAATAAAAGGAAGACTTTCAAAGAGCATTAAAAAAAGTTAATAGCCTACTAACATTGAACCAAATAATGCTTTGTTTTCTTTATTATATTCTTAGATCTGCTTTGGAAAATACATTTTTAGCTAGATGAACCAAAACAGATGATTGGAAAAGGACCTTTAGAAGTCAGTCAGTACTTATATTCTCCCATACAGGACTAACTTTATCTAAACTTTATCCAAAATCTTAGATAAAGCTAAAATAAGTTTTCCCCTAAACTTTTATCAAGCATTGTAACATGTTGCTCAGAGAGGCTGTGCAGTCTCCATCCTTGGGGATCTCCAAAAGCCAGTGAAAGGCAGTGGATAAAACAAATTCCAGTTTCAGGAATTTTTCACTAGAGACACATGCTGCATGCAAGAATATGTCAGTACGTCAGTACTGGGTTTTGTGCAAGTCATTCAACTTTCCTAAGTTAATTTCTAATATTTAATCTAATACGGTAGATTGACAGAAATCAGGATAATCTCTGTAACTATTTCAACAACACAGATGTGAAATACCAACTGGTTAAAAATGTTAGAGGAAAAAAAGGCATTTCCCAATATGTTATTAAAACAATGCAAATCTAGCAATTAATTACAAACAAATAGTAATCTATTCTCATTCAACTAAACAACTTCTCTGTTGAAAACAAATTCAAAGCCAGGAACATGAGGCTAATAATTCAAATGACCAGACCCTTATTTTTTTCAGTAGATTTACTGTCTGTTTTCTGTGTTTCTCCTCTATAAAACTTGTGTCTTTCACTTCCCCCTTTTTCAAAACAGAGCAAGGAGCTACTTCAGAAGATGGCAGAGCTCCTGAGGGCTGTGTAGCACAGGTTGCTTTGCAGGAGGATGCACTGTGATTCTTTATATGGGTTAATGAGGGAGCTGTTTGGATGCACAGGCTGCAGTCCCAACACTTGCTAATGATTTAAAAGCTGTTTCTTAATCTTTCTGTGAAAAATGAAATATGCAGGATTCTGATCATCATTAGAAAAGATTGGTTCCTGCTATGTAAGAGCTTAAATAATATTTATTTATTCTTGGGATCCATGTAAACATTGCATTTTTCCTCTGCTTTCCATGCAGTGATTTCAAGTAATTTTCTGATTTTTGTGGTACTCGATATAAATGTGTATTATCTCTAAACACCCTATTTGGCTTTTCTAACTTCTAGTGCACTGCAAACAATCCTTAGATCTCACTGTGCTTTTGAAATAAATACAAAAGAAACTTGCTATGATGAGAAATTTCATTAATTCTCATTTATCAGGGCATGATATGAATACTCCCAGGAAAACATTGCCTACTTTACTACTGTGCGGTTTTTTTAAAGTGGATGGAATGAAGCGGTGGACCATAAGCCTTTATAAAGAAGAGTGTCACAACTTCAGGATGTGTTATAGTACTTTTCCAAGACTCCTTCTACCATTCATGAGAATCTTTGTTCTTCCCCTTCACAGTTCCTTGTGAGGGCATTAGGTTTGGGCATGTTTTAAGCTCACCTTATACACCTACGCTGTTTTGTTTTCTACACACACAGACTTGTGGAGTACACAGAGGAACTGAATAACTCTGGTCTTCCGTATTTCAGGGAATTTTAGAGCTCAAGAGAAAACCAGTTATTCTCAAAGATACTCACTTTGCTCTGTAGAGAAATTCCCAACAAAAAACATAATTTCTTAGTTATTAATCTTCAGTAAGCCAATAAAGCAGACCCTTTATTTATCCTCAATAAAGGACTAAGAAGGCCTAACAACACCCAAGGATTTCAATGTACAACGGGATCTCTGAACCAGCAGGTAACATTTGCACGATTAGATAATTATTGAGGGCTCTGGAGCAAGAGAGATGTCCACTGTAAAATCAAGTCAAACATAGGGAATCATGTAATGCAGCTGAAACAGAATCTTCCATACATCTCCCATGAGGATCTAGTGCCTAAATAAAGCCATACAAAATGAGACATCTTGTTGTCATCAAGTGGTTGTTATCTTATGGGAAAAAAGATGTCAGATATTTTAAAAAGTAACTTAAATTGAAATGGCCAGACTACTCCCCCAGAAAAATTAATTTAGGAAAATGAAACACAATATTGAGAAGAAAGCTTGCTGAGAGAGATTGATTTAAAGATATTTTGTAACTAAGAGAATACCATAGCCTGCAGAAAGAAAAAGCTTTATCTCTCAGTTTCAGATGGTTTCTTCAGTTGTTGTGAGGATGAGCCAGCTGAATTTCGGAAGTCAGTAACAATCAGCATGAAAAACTATGTACAGAGTAAGAGTCTGTAAGTAGGTATAGCACTTCACAGTATAAAAAGACTGTAATGGTTGTGTGATGGGAATTGTTGAATTTTTTTAAATGCATTTAAGACAATTAATATACTACACTATAGTTCAGGAAAGGCACCAGATATAAGGGAAGATTCGAGAATCAAATTTCTCTGTGGCTTCTTTATAAATGCATAAAACTCCATAAAAGATCAGAAAACCAGGCCTATATGGATACTAAAGTAACTTTTCAAGCAATAACTTTATTATGCTTTTATAAATTCATAGGTCTTCTTTGCTGTTGAAAAAAAAGGTAAAAAATGTAGAAGGGAATCTCACCATTAAGAGTACTCACACCTAGACATGAACCTGTGTGCATCTGTGTGGAGGAACTAAACTTTAAAGGGAGAAATTGGTCAATAACCCAGTGCCATTTAGTCAGTGGCACTCCTTGTGACACAGCCTGCTACAGAGAGAGCCTATGAATGTAATGCCTTTGGGATGCAGGCATCTCTAGAAAATGAGACCTGGACACTCTTGCTAAGCACACCATGGCAAGGCACCCATCATTACGAAACTTGGTGAGGTTACTTTGGTACTCAAAGAGAGAACTCTTTACAAAGGCCAGGGATCCTCAATAAGGCTACACTGCATGTAGCCTTGCCTTAAATGAAAGCTTGCCACATTCTCATAACAAAAGAACTCAATTCCTGAGATCTGCTCCTGCAGTGGTGCTGAAGAGAAAATGCTCTTCCTCTTCACATACGCTATATATATACAGGTATACACTTATGTGTGTATGTGTGTATGCAGCTGAAGTATGCAAATAAAGCCCACAAACTGGCTACTTTAAGCTGCCCTGGCCAGAGCTCTCAGTAGAGTAAAGCATAAATTTCCTTAACACACTCTAGGGCAAGCTAATGCTCAATTCAAACTGAGATCCTTTCTCACCTTCTACAGAACTGCAAACTCATCAATGGCTCTATATTGCTTATTGAGTCATTCAAGCAGAAACAAAGCATGCTGGATTTCTTCCTGGTATCTAATTCTTCCTAGGTTATATAAAGACACTCTTTCATTTTTGCCAAGCTTGTCAGGTTATGCTACTTCAAAGGCACTTAGGAATATATGTTCTGGGGCAAATATGGTTGCAGCTTCTTGTTTTGTGAAATGCTGACAAACTCTTAAATTAAATTAAAAGATTGCTAAAAAATGACCCATCTTTAAATTGAAGATAGAAAAGAGTAATTCTGAGAGATTTTAATCTTTATGGTAGGAAAGAACGAATTAAGATTTTTTTCATTTAGTACATATAACTTTCCATTCTGTTTTTTTAAATAGAATAAACCCTACTGTTTGCTTTGACCTGTGGATAATAGATAAACTCCAGTAACTTAAAGAATTATGTTTTTCAAACTTCAATCACTCTTCAAACATTACTGATTTTGTCTTACCTCCTTCTGTCACAGGTAATGTACATAGCAGTGCATTTAAAGACAAATGGTAACGAACTGATGCCCTTTTTACAGGCTTCTAATGAGTTTTGGCTACTGATTAATCTGTCAGAAAACACTGCTTTTAAAAGATAGATATGAGCCTGAAGAGGTAAAAATAACACTGATTGGATATCCATCCAATCAGTGTTAACCATGAGTTAAACCAGTGTTAAGTGTTTACGTATTTGTTTTTTCAAATCCTACCAGCAGCCCATTTGCACACCCTGCATGCAGTCAGAACACCTGACCCTGGTGCCAGGAATGATACTGAGGTGACTGCTGCTACCAGGTAGAGCAATAATCCTCCTGATTTTAGTTCCATGGAACTATCATCAACAAGATCTGCTTCAGCTTATACACATAAGTTGCTGGCCACAGCATGGAAAAATTGCTTGGTATCAGACCATTCACTCACTGGAGTTAGTTTTCTGGCTTTAATCTTTTAAGGTTACTCATGTTTCATTACTGGATGAAGGACAGGTGAAACGAGGATTCTAAACTGCAAGACCAGTCCTAAAGCTAAGAATTGTACTCTGTTAATGTACTCTTTCACAAAGCTGCAGTGAAGTGATCCAGCAGCTCCAGGCAGTGTGTCTCTCATGACCAATCTTACTCTTTTCCACTGTACACATTCACCAACAGCATGAGAGAGGCTACAAGAATCAGCAGGCCAAAATCTGTCCCCAGTCATGCAGGAATGACTAACTGGACAGACTTTGGGAATACTGAGACACAACAGTGCCCCTAGACTGGGTCACAGATAGATCAGGCACTTCACAGAGCATCTCCTTCTCCTGCCTTTTCTATCACATTTGAGGATCACTCCTCATTTCAGCAGCCTGTGAGCAAAACAAGGTCAGAAGAATTTTGCAGAGTGCTGGCATTAACACCAGTGTATGTAAAAATACCGTGGTCATGGTTTGATAAAAGCTCAGGGATGAAGTTGCCCTGAGCTTTCAGAAGACTGGGAAAGCACTCTAATGCACTTCTTTCTCTGTGTTATCTGGCTGTGACTACTGCAACACAATACTGTTCAGCGAAATACATGCCCCTTTACATTTCTGTGGTAGGACATGAGCCTAATTTCCCTCTCCCTTCCTTGTAAGACTTTTTTCCCCCCTAAATTTACTGCAAAATTTAGTAAATGTGCTTTGCATTTTTGCATCTCGAAAGGGTATTAGGATGAAACCCATCTGAAATAATTCAACAGTTTTCCAACAGGTTTGTATGGTCCACAGCTATTCAAGGCACTATAAAACGCACTGTTTACCAGCACAACACTTACCCTCAGCATAGGGCCATTCTGGAACACATGAGGTTCATCACAAACTACACAGTATTCATTCAATACTGGTATCCGCTGCTCAGCAAATTCAATAGTCTGAGAACAATGAAAATGAGAATAACAACATCTGCTTAAAAAAAATTAACAGTCAGCTCATGCTCCACAATGTTTCACAAATGAATAGGATGTGACACCCTACCTGCACAAGAAAGCCACGGTCTCGTACTGGAATGCATTTTGCACCATAATTTTGCTGCAAGGGAAAAGTTGAGGCAACTTCAGTGTTGGCAGGCTAATTATAAGGAAGTGTTAAAGCATTTGTAAGTTTTTGCATGAAAATATATAAAAAATTTGCATCTAAAGAGATCTCTCATTTGCATGAACCAATTCTTACACTGTTTACTGAGTGTGGGGGAGGTTTTTAGTATTTCTTTTTAGTTCTTAAATCTCATGAAGGTTTGCATCTCACCATCCAAGAAACTTCAATCTCAAATGAAAACACCACTGCCATCCTAATAAACTGATGTTTGGTAACTTCCATTATGTTTTCACTGTGTATTGCCTCTCCAAATATGGGCTGTATGTTAAGGCTTGAAAGATTACTGTAACTCTTAGTAAGGCTGAAAACCTTTCTATATGAACTAAGGCCTCACTTCTGCAAACACCGCACTAACAGATCTTTATGCTCAGATACTACCCAAATTCTTTCTCTTTCAGCACGCAACAACATAAATTAGAAGTAAATTCTTTACAAGAGTCAGTAAGGTTCAGACGTCCCTCCAGATTTACATCTATTTCAATCAAACCTTGTTTTGAATGGAGTTAGATCAGCTCTATTTACATGGTTTTGGCAGGTTGTTTTTTTTTTTTTTATAGGGGTTTTTCCTCTCATTTCTCTACTGTTTAATTGCTTACTTGCTTTTCCATTTTTCTTCTGGGCAACAATCCTGCTTGTATTCATATATGAGACTCTAATATTTTAGCTGAGAATTGAAGAGAACTCAGTATCTTAATTCATCACTTCTGCGTTCCACTGACTTCAAATTGCAGTTAGGCACCCAGGCTACCCATATATCTGGTGCATGCATCTAAAATGTGAAACAGACTCTTGATGCTCTTCCACTAGCATCAGTCAAAAAACATCTGACCATGTATGTGATGATCTTCTCTCAAAGTAAGTGCATTGAAGCAATAAATTATGGGTAGTTTTTATAGGCTGCCAAACAGGGCTTGCCTTTCTTCCCTATCAGCTGATAACATCAGTAATGAAACCTAGTCAGCTCTTCATAATCTTATAAAAACCAGAGGGACTTTTCCTATTAATGTCAGAAGAGAAAAGCCTTGCTATGTTGATACATCCTCTGCTGAATCAGAAAAACTGCATCTATAAACTGCAACAAGTAGAAAGTCTGATGGCTCATCTTAAATTAATTTTGCTGTGCACATCACATAAATCAATCACACAGCACACATATAAATGATCTTAGGATAGTGTATCCCTGCCTTTAGATCTGAAGAGTATAGCTTAAAGCTTATTAAACTAAATTACCATGAAACATAGAGCACTCAATGTAATTTCATTATTTAGAATGCACTGTTTTAAACATATGTATGACATCTGAAGGAAGAAACAGCTTCCAAGGTACCACCAGGCAAAGGGAGTGGAGAGAACTATTTTCTAAGCACTTCTCCCCAGATCAAACACAAAAAACAGGCTGTTACCTTGAAAGACTGCAAACAAACCCACTCTTCCTTCCAAAGTAAAAAAGCCATCTTTTAAGAGGCATAGGCAGAAGAATTGATTTTGAGAGCTCTTTCCTAAATGCAAGAGTATATGCTACCCTTTGTTTTCCCAATTGAACATGTCTCTGAGGAAAGTAGGAGGGCCAGCGTGGGCCCCGTTCCTTGCGTGGCCTCTGTTAATGTCCCCCAGCACATTTGAAGGTTTAACCCTTCACAAATAAATGTGCAACAGGTGAATGGAACCATGACTGAGTTCATTCCGGTATGGTGGTGATGATGATGATGATGGTGGTGGCAGATGCAAAGACCAGAAGGAGAGGTGATGTGGTCCTCAAACCATCTAATGGACAGTTGTTTCCCCCATGAAGTAAGCAGGGAAATGAGAAAAGTCCTCCACAACCAACCTAATTTTGCAGCACAGAAGTGCACACTCTCCCTTTTTCCTGCAGGAAGCATGCAGGGAAGAAGTGGGTGATTGAATTTTTCCCATGGCCAGCAGCTGTGCATGCAGCTGCATTTCAAGATGACACATAAAATATGTGTCCTGACCCCAGAAAATTTTGATTTTATAACTTAAGTATATGTGTATGCACAGCTGTTTGGATCCTCCTTAAAAAGCTGACTTCATTGCTCTTGTCTTCCGGTATATCCAATATTGTCACTAACATACATCTTAAGTATTAGTGCCTTCACACAAAAAGCATAATAGCACATTTGGAAAATAATAGGAGGAAAATGATCATAATAAAAGCAAAAAATATTACGCACAGCAGCTTGTGAAGGTGATGATGAGGATGGTGTTAAGATACCAATAAGCCCTGAGGTAAGAGAGAGCCTCCTGCTCTCTGCCATGGTGGACTCCTTGAAAGGCTCCATTTTGGATGATTTAGGGGCATTGGAGTAAGTCTTGCTGAGCAACTTGTGATTCTTCAATCCATCCAATTCTTCCATTCTAAGGTTACTGGAGTAGGATCTGCTTAAAAGTTTGTGGGGCTTCAAGGTGCTGTTGTGCTCACATCGAGGATCCCCAGAGCACGACCTATTTAACACCTTATGGGGCTTTAAAGTGATGCACTCCTCCTGCTTGACAGCTGCAGAGCAAGCACGACTCAGCAGTTTGTGCGATCTAAGAGCCATTGTCTGTTCAGCCCTAGGGTCACTCGACAACGAGCGGCCAAAGGTTCTGTGAGATTTGGTGGCACATACATCCTCTGCCTTCACTGTGCTAGAGCAAGTCCTTCTCAGTAGTTTGTGAGTCTTGGAGATGCCATCCTGTTCTGACTTCAGTTTCGATTTATTTTTACCACAGCCAGGTGGAGGATAACTTGGCGACCTTAGAACAAAGAAGATGGCAAAGTTGGAGAATAATCAAACTCCTGGGCAAATCAAGCAAGACCACACAGATGTAAAAACTTTTAAGTGTCACCTGTCTTTATGTTTTTCACTAGTGATAAATGTAACCCAAACTGTTAAAACAGGAACAATTGTGTATAAAACATCTTCCAATACCAAAACAAACAACTTATTCCTATTTAGACATGATCTAATCAATCAAAAAGGCAATTAACTACTTAAGTAGAAGCTAGAACATTGACCTTTAGAGCTTTTTGTAAAGGTCTCCATGTCTCAAAACAAACCAATTATTCAGGAAATCACCTCTGAAATGAAATCCATCTCTTATTGCACATTTTCCTTATCAAAATCTATCTTTCTCTGCAATGATAATTACATGATCCCATGAAAGTTACTGTATTCTGGACACAGCATAACAAATTTTATGTTCAGATCCAATGGAAGATACAATGAGCAGTGAAACATGGAGACATTAATTCAAATTTAATTCAGATGAAAAGGACATTATTTTAAAAACACCATAAGAACTCGGGCACTTTGCGAAAGACAAATTTATACCCTTCTTTCTGGTGATAGACAAATTCTAACTCCGTAACACCAGAAATGAGAATGTGAGAGACCTAAATTACCAATGCAGAAAGTAAAGAACAAAAGGTTTTTATGAAACAGCATCCACACAAACTGCCCCATTTCTGTAATGTTCCTATTGCCTGTCTGTAAAAAGAACACGTAACAGGTATGCGGAATCATTTCCTCATGTTTTATAAGCAACACCAATCTTTGGAGTTGGTGGGGTGTTTCTTTGATTTGGTGGTGGTTTTTTTCATTTTGTTTTGGATTTTTTTTCATGGAATAGAGAAGTAAAAACCCAAGCAGAAAGGCTGGCAGGTTTCCCCACCCTGTTAGCAAGTGTTGACAGTGGAGGATGTGCAGGTGGAGGCTGCTGATTCACTGTAAGCAGCTGGCTCACTGTCACCCTACTGCAGATGGGAGGTAGGAAAGGTGCCCTGGGGACAAAGAGGGTCCCTGCACTTGGGCCGAGCCATCTCTGGACTTAGGCTCCCAAGCCAAGAGGAAAAAGAATGGGCTGGTTTTGTATGCCCTTTCTGAATAAAAACAAACCCAAGACTACAGCCTGTGCTTGGCAGTGGCGTGTTGCGTGGTAGGGAACGGATAAGACTTCTACTTAAAACACCATCTTTCCTCCTCTACCTTTGAATAGACAATCTTTTGTCATCTTTGACATTCCCTCCTTTTTCAACCCGAGTGATTTCTGTATTCTATCTCTTTTTCATACCCTGAATGCTGAATGGCAAAATTTGTCAAAAAGAAGGAATATTCAAAGAAGCATTCGATTCAAATTCAGTAACTGAATCGAAGGGGTGATCTGTCAACTCTCAATAATCAGGAAAACACACTAGAGTAAGTAGTCACATCCCTGAAAGAGGTAAAATCAGAGCCTGATTCTACATATACTTACGAGTATGAGCAACTGGCAGAAATCGTATTAAATTCAAATTCATTCAAACTATTCATAAACTCTTTCTTACGCTTTCTAATGCCTTTTCTCTTTGAAATTCTGTGCCTGCATTTCAGAAGTGGAAAACATTAATGTAGTAAAATACTGGAGAGGTGAGGGTGCTCAGCATCTTCAAAAATCAATCTTTCATTAATGACCATTCCAGTTTTAGAAAACTATATATACAAACTGCTGTATAAAGAAGAGCTGGACAAACACAGTTTTTAAAAATATACATAACATCTGCTATACATACGTACTACTTGTATATGTATTATTTGTATTTTTATTCCTGCTATTCAAGTAAAGATAAAACAAAAATACAAACATGGGTTAAAATAAAATTAATTATTTCCAGTTTTAGATGGAACATGACTGTTTCAGAAAGCAGGGCACTGAAATGCTCTGGGTTCTAATAATGTTAGAAGCTGCAGCAGTACCTAGTTCACTCCTGATGTCATGCAATGCAAGGACTGAAAGCCCATGAGGTAAGATATAAATAGAAAACTTCTCTGTGGAGAAAAGTCCAGATTTCACCTTGTGAAATACGCTGTGGATTTTGAACACTTTATGGTGATAACAGCTCATTTTCCTTGCTATTACCTGCGCAATGTAGAAAAGATGTGCAGAGGGGATTTCACCTTTTTGTCAGACACCTTTTTATTGTGCGTACAGTTAGATTTTTCTTTACTGTTCTTCCACTGTTGTGTAACAAATGTCTGCATGATTCTGCAAATTAAGATAGAAAAGAGAGAATTTCTTATCCCAGCCAGGACATACTAATTCTAATACTATGGTCTTGGTGGTCACCAGACAGATGACAATGCAATGCTCTCACTCTACAGCTGGTTTTCTGTCGCATATGTGGATTAATGATTGGGTGCTCCAGGTCCTCAAAATCCCTTTTATTTTTTTCCCACATAGAACTAATTTAACATGGGACTCTTAATGAGAATACAATCTGTGTAAAGATTGCAACTGCAACTGTAAAGTTGCACTGCAACTGCAAAACCTATGCAGATTATACCTTTCATGGATATTTAGAGAGAAATTGAGTAAGGGCATCAAAGCCAGCTACAGGGGTCTGCCTCTCACAGGACCACAGGCTACAGCATCTGCATGGCTAAGGAGAACCTCATCCTCTGATTCTAATCTGGCAGTGGGGGTCTTAATAGTGACAAAAAGTCAAAGCTGAATTTCATGTGATGAAGAAATACCCCATTGCCACAGCCATGAGGGACCACTGGTATTTTTATTCCTGCTCAGTTGTGAACTGTGCAGTTATATTCTTGAAAACGTCATATGGGAGCCTTTTGCAATTAACTGGTGCAAAAATCACAGACAGGGTAAATAGCTAATAAATAGATATATATTTTTTGAGGTCATGTACCATAGGGATTTTAATAAATTGCTTCAGTTGTAATATTATGCAAATGTACTGAATTTCTTAAAACACTAAACAGGAAGTTTTATTTTCCTCAGGGATTTCTTAATGCTGTAATGGTGAGACACTAAAGCCTACACACTTAAAAATTTATTACATATACAAAAGCATATACAAAGGGATGACTTAGCAACATTGTATTAAAATGAGTTGTACGATGACCACATGAAACTGCCAATTTTTTTGACTATTCTATCTTGTCCTTAAAACATGGATGGCCTAATTACTGTGGCATATCCTAGAGGCAACCATGAAAGCATAGCCCCCTCAGGGTATGCATAAAGCTCAAAAAGGCTCCCATTTCAGAGGCTTCACCATCTAAGCAGAAACATGAAATTGAACATTCCTAGATATGGTCTTTAACACTTTTACAGCTTACTTCTTAAAAGGCACCAAAGTGACAGAAAGCCCTGGCAAGTAACACAAATCAAGTACTCATCAACAGCTGTCAAACCCAGCTTAAACTTAAAATGGCAAATTATGGCTTTAATTTAAAGAAAACAACTTCAAGATATTTTGATCCAACAACCAACCTGACAACATTATTCTATTTGACAGGGTCTGGAAAGAGTGTACTATTTGCCTAAAAACAGGGGTTTGTATTTTCTAGACTTACTTTTTCAGCTGATGTCCCAGCCCAAATCTTTCCTTAGTAGAGATCTGAAATACATCCACAGTTGGCACTAGGGAAAAAGGATATTTTGTTGATATATAAACTCACAGCAGTAATGACAAACTCGTGACCACGTAAGTCTTATTTAAGGACCCTCTTCTATGCAGAGCTTGACTACAGACAATTAAATTGAAACAACAGCAAGAGTGGACATGTCATCTAAGCATATTAAGAAAGGAATGGATATTTTTTGGAATATCAGCCAACATAACTTACAATTTTACAAATGGAATTATCCAAAATGTATCTCTTCCCACCCATTTTATTTACAAAAATGTATCTTTTTATATATACACTAGGCGAGTAGCAAGCAACATCAGATTAAATGGACTGGCAGTTCATCTCACCTAACATTTTAAACTTATTTCCCAAGTAAATGCTCTATACACAGAGTTCCCATGGCTACGGAGAAAGTCCAGACTGAAACTGAATTCATTAGTATCTGGATTTTGTTTCTGAGGATGTTTTAATACAAGATCCAAACCCATCATCTGAGTGCCTGATATATGAATTCCAGTGGCTTACCCTGAAATTTTCTCAAGGCCTCTCCTAACACTGGTATATCCATATTCATGTCAGAAATTGCAAATGTACAGGGTAAAGGATGGAAATTAGGTAGTAGCATTACTAAAATCCTTCAGTAACATTTGCTAGACTGAAGTGGCAGATGGAACACAGTCCTTGTTGAGAGAGCCGCAGGTCGTCAAGGCACGACAACAGCCAAAGCATATTACAAGCACAAACAGACTGCATACTTTGTATTGTCTAAGGTGATAATGACTGAAGTAAAATCAAAAAGAAATGAGAACAAAAATTCTGGGGTTTGTTCAAATTTTATTAAAAACAGCAAATCAGTACTTTGATCAGTACTGGCCACTCAGAAAGCCAGATTTTATTCAGCATATCAAAGTTTGTACTTTAATTTTGCTTCAATAGATTAAATTTGATAATAAAATAAAATAGATTTTATTTGCCCATGCAATTTAACTTAGTTGAAAGGTCAGTAGTTACCTCTTCTCTAGTGTTATTATCCAAATAACATCAAACATAAACTCATCTTTTAAATAAAAACTGATGATTTTTTCAAAAGGGATGAATGATTTCAATACCTTTGGATTGTCAAATTTCAGACACATTGCAGGGGGCTGGTGGGATGGAGAATATTTTAAATATCATCATACCTACAAACAGCAATCTTAAAATCTGACATCTAGACCAAAATTTTTGTCTAGACTTTACATTCAGAGGAGACATGCCGATACCTCCTCTGGCTGATTCATCCTCTCTAAGACAGGTTTCTAAGGCACAAAGGACAGACTGAGCACACACACTCTACTGAGACAAGCTATTAACTAGAAGAACTATCTAAAATCACTGTATTACACAGCTACAGGGTGGTACTCATATCCCCCACTGTGTTTTGGAATGTACTGTGCTCCTGTTTCTCAATTGATAGAATGTAGTATAGGAGAAAAAGATACAGCATAAAATTCTGGCCCAGTATTTTGGGAAAACAGAAGAGGAATTCACAGAATTAACACAAAAGATGGTGGATCTCACTGTGCTTTGCTAGTAAGTAAAGAGATATGGCTGCAACAGCAGCCGAGCTCATAAAACCAACGTCAGCAAAGCTTTTGCCTGTGGCCCTTCTCCTGCCTTTCTCAGAACTCGGGCACCCCCACAAGCAGTCAGCTGCAGCACTGGGAAGGAACAGTTTCCCACCTTAACCTTGTCAGTGAGGCAGAATATATATTCTTGTTACTTCTCATTTCTCACTGCATGCTGCTCTCTATACACTTCACCATCTCTGATATGCTACACTTCTTTATTTTTTAAATTATATTTTGATAGAAATGTTCTGAATACTAACGTTGCTTCCTGCTATCGCAAATGTGTATTTTATTAAGATTTGTACAGTAACAAAAATGACTGAAGTAATAAATCACAGATGAAAAGACCAAAGCCAAACAGAAAAAAAGATTAGTATAATGAAATGCTTATTTGAATGAATAGAATATAGCTTATAGTTAGAATCATCAGACAACATATCCTACAGAAATAGCTCATTGGGACAGATTTTGCTAAATACGACTGGAAATATCTATTCATTTTCCAGAGGCAGAATTCTCCCACAGATAAAGACTGAAATGACAGCCTGTAGGGCAAGTCTCCAAGGCTGGGCAAGTTATTATCCAAACTGAGTCCAACTTGCACTGTAAAAACATATCTGAAGTTGACTCTCACATATGAACACTTCTAAACCTTCAAAATCAGTTGATTCTTCATGAGCTTGACCATTTTTCTTTCATGAGGAAACTTTACTCACTTAAAAATTCTTTGAAATCTAAAGATTTCCAGAATTCACATACTCATAGAGAAACCAGAAACCTGGTTCCTAGGGGAAGCAGTTGCATCTCAAAGGGTATTAGGAAAACAAGTTCCCAAAATCAACCTATGAAAGTTTAAATTATATGTCTGTGTCACTAGGAAGGGCCTAGCCACGCAAATACGTGTAAACCTAATTCCCAATCAATAGGACTCCTCTCAGCACTAGAACTGAGCACATGCAGAGTCAAAGATTTGGTAGTGAGTAGGTGTCGACCCCATGGCTCAGACTGGACACTACACAAGGCACAAGAAGAATACAAAATTGACCAACCTGGACCATTTAGGTACTGCGTAAGTGAACAGTGCAGTCGCACTATTATAGGCTCTGTGCGAATTACATCCCAAGCCACAGCTATCTCCTCCTAGTTTAAGACAGAAAGAAAACAACAGACATCGTTAGCCATCGTGAGGAACTACTGCTTTTTGTCAGTCTACCTTAGGGTTGCTAAAAACACCATCCATCCATTTACCCAGTTGTTTAGCATCTACTCCAACATTACACTTTAGACTCAGGACAAATTGTGGCTCATCAACACCCCCTGAAGAGCAGTATAAGAGTGCCTCCAGTTCTTGAGAGAGCTTATTTAAACCAAGCAGAGGTTTATACACGACACTGCCCATACTGTACAGGCAGACACATTCCCATCTACCAATAGGTACTGCTTCAAAGCTGAGAAAAAAAGAAACAAAAAAGACAGGATAGAAATTAGGCCATAACTAAGGGCTAAGGAAATTTTGCTCCTAAAAACTGGTCTAAATAATTCAAGATATGATCAGACTTTCTTAAAATTTTTGTAAGGCTCAATAAATGTCTTATGTGCTGTGTGGGACCTGAAAATACAACATATCTGTGCAGAAGCTAATCACGCCCTTAAAAGTTTTCATTTTTGTTCTTTATATAGAGGCCAGGATGCTGTTGCACAGATGAGGTTAGAAAGTGTGAAGCTGGATGACAGCACAACAGCTGGAGAAGCTATGCTGCCAGTCAACAGACAGCACCACTTGACCACCGTCAAGCCTTTCTCTAATCAGTGTACAGGAGACAAAGTCCTCGTCCCTTCAGGACTGTAAGAAGTGCTTTCACCTGACTCATATCTAGGTTAACATAAAAATAACGGTGTTTCATTTGTATTTATTAAAACATTTACTTACAAAAAATGTTTGGAAGGAAATACACATGAGGCAAATAAAAGCCTAACACAGTGTTTTAACAGTGTGGTCACAAAAGGAAAGAAAACCTTTCACCGTGTATCAATCAATAACGGGACACCCACTTGTGAAGATAGACTCCAAAAACGGAAAGTATCAGTGGTTGTCTAGAGAGTCTGATGTGTAGTAAAATTAAATGAGTATTAATGTTCATTATGTAATTCTGTGATTAGATTACTTACATCAAGAAAGCTAACATCAATATGTAGATCAATATCTACATCATCAATGGCTCCATATTCCCTGAAAGGAAATAATTACATTACATTAGAGCTCTTTAAGATACTCCTCAATCCAGGAGTACTTACAACATGGAAGATTTTATGAAGGATTATCCTATCTGCAAAATCAGAATAGTTATAAAATACACATTTACATAGATTGAATCAATATTCCCAGTGGCTTCATGTCTGCCTCACTTAAAAGCTTTTTCCAGAGGATCTTGCTTAAGCAGGCTAAATCTTTTCCACTAATTCCCCCAAAATCTCACCATTACTGCTGTATATTTCTGTCTCACGTATTGCACAGATGAACAAAGAAAAATTAATAGTCATGTGCTGCTCCCGTTTATGACACAAGAAAACCCTTGTTAATTTTCAAAAGTATTTCTGGTTAAGAGCCAGTAACCCAAGAACAGGCTTCAGATAAACCACTGAAGAAAAATACAACATAACCTAGAGGATTTCATGTTATACCTGGAAGATTGCTTCATATATTCAAGCATTTGCTTGTCAAAAATAAAGACTGCCCTGTAATGTGCTCAAGGTAATAGTTATCTTTTTTACCTGTTATGTGTAGTATTGCAAGATTCAGATTTACCATTGCCATCTGAAATCTTACATTTAAACTACGACTTTCTGTCTCTTATTTTCTGACTCACTCTGATTACCGTCCCCCAACATACTTGAAAACTTCTGAAAAACAGAGCTAAAAAATACTTATTCACACACCTAAACAAAACACTTTTTTCCTTTTCATTTACATTACTTAAGTGGACAACGCTGTAAAAGTACTATCTCTCAAATATTCACAGATTAGCTTCCAGTCACAAGGCTGTTTTTAACTTTAAAACTGCATTTCTAGGCTTGTTCTCACAGTGACTTCCATGCTTTTCTATTAAACTTGACAAAGTGCAGAGCAGCAGTTGTGCATAAATCAGTCAACAAGGCAGTTTTGAAATACTAAAATGTAACTGTTTCCTACCAAAGTGACCTCTCAGGTATGGTAGGGCTGAGTTTGTACCGGAAAAGGTTTGAGCTCTTGTGAAGTTTGGTAAAGGGAGCCCCTTCCACCAAAACTCAGCAACCCAGTGGTTCACTCTGATCAGGGAAAACCCAAGTTCTCTCTGTAGATCTCCCAAGTTCTCTCTCTGTCCACACATAGCACACACATGGCAGGTGAACGGCAGGGCAGGGCCAAACTACAGGAGCCCTCCCAGCCACCTTTAGAGCTGCTCCAGAGCCGCCTCACCCAGAGCTGTACAGGCACTTGCTGACCTCCTACAGCTCACTGAAAACCTGGCTTTGAAACAGGGAAGCTCTCCACCTACTGAATGGCTTAACCACTACCCTGTACAACAGTGGCATCAAGTTTTTTTGTTCACTTTCCAGAAGATCCAAACATTGTTATCCTATCTTAAGTTATTTTTATGAATGCAGGCTGGTGTTACTCACATAACTGAGATTCAAAACAAGACAAGAATGATTTTATAAATTAAACAGAGGAATTTGGAAAAACTAATGGAATAGAAATATTAGTAAGAATGAGTAAGATAAAATGTAGTTTTAACTGTAACATTTCCATAGTCACTGAAATCTCTTTGCCCTTGCCCCACTATTATCCTAGAAGATGGATTTTAGACACAAGATGCTAACTGTAGTTTTAATAGCCCAAGCTGACACGAGGAGGAAATCATATTTTATTCCAACATCTGCATTTTATGGTCTACAACGGCTTCATCAACACATTTTGATTTTGAAGCTTCCAGAGGTCCTCTGCCCATAAACGAATAAGCAATGCAAAGAGATAGGGAAGAGTTTGGATCAGCTGGACAGATCATTTTCTCAGGGCTTTTATGGCCAGATTTATAAGGGCAGTGGTGAAAAGCATGCAGGTACAGAAACTTCACTTTTACATGTAAAACTGACTCTTGACAGCAAGAGATTAGTGACGGGAGGGTCAACTGTCTAGGAAATACGCCTCCCAGTGAATACCCCTGTCAGATAAACTTCTCTCTTCTTAGAGAAGGGGAGCTGCAGAAGAAGGATGAAAATGAATGCTTAAAGCTGTGGGATGTATTTCCAAGAATTTGTAAATACTTTCAGCTGCAATAAAATGGATAAAGCATTGAAGTTTTACACATGCCAAAAGCAGCCACAGGTGCCAGTTTCTACTACAGTGAGCTCAAGGGGATCACAGTGTTTCCAGTGAAACAGCTGATTCAATAAACTACATGCATTAAAGTTTTCTAAAGGTTACATACAAGCTTTCCATTTTAGGAGCTTGAAGGAACATCATAGTTATCAGTTTAGCAAATAAATATTTATTCATTTCCTAAACCTATATATCAGCTATTCAGATTTCAGTTCCCCCAATTCTAAAAGTGTAATAAATTTCCATTTAATTTGAAAAGGTGCAGTACACCATAGCTCCCTCTTCTTCTTAGTTGGTTTGTATGACAACTTTTGTACTTTCCTTGCAATACATCTTGACAGGTCTGTTGCATCTTACCTATCTGTTATTTTTAAGGAATAAAGATTACATTGATGGAAAATGAAGTTCTAAAATACTGAGGCCTATTAAAACATATATACTACACCGACATGCACTGTGGCAGAATCATGCATTTGCCCAGCAGAATTTGTGTGTAGTTACTCTTAGTAATTCACGACTGACCAAGGTTCCACTACTTCCCTGTGTAGGATACTTTAGATTCCCAGAATCTAAAGTTTGAAAACTTCCCTAATCTCTGATCAAACCCTAGCTTCTTACTGTCTTTCTCATGATGACAGTACAGAGTATTTGATCACTCATTCTACCTATAAACAGCTTTATTGAAGAAGAAAAGCTATTATTGTGTCTTCTTCCTTTCTTTTTCTCCTAGACTAGACAAAACCAATTCCTTCAGTTGTTCCCTAGGGAAAGTATTTATTAAATCTTTTATCATTGTGGAATTGTTCACCTCCAGGGCAAAATACAGACTATAAGAGTTTAACAAGAAGAGTTTAACAAGGGTTTAAAGAGATGTTGAATAGTAATTTACAACAAAACACAACTGCCTGACTAGAACTGCAAAAGACAATCATGTTTTAGAACAGGGCTGTTCTCAGCAAGCTACTTGTAACCATGCTGAACCTCAAAAGAACCCACAAAAGCCCAGCACTGATGCTGGTTTGCAGTGCTCCCTCATTTTGTCACACAACATGCAGAAATCACCAGAAAAGACTTGTGCTTTGGCAGACAGGGAAGGTCCACATAGAATTCAAAGTCCAAAACATTAACGGTTCCAAAACACAGAGAGGCCAATGCCATACCTGAGAGATACTGCATTAGGTCCATAGATCTCTCTTACTGCTGTTAAATCAGCCTCCAGCTGTGGGTGCTTGTGAAGTTCTCCATCATAACTAACCTGTCAGGGAAAGAAAAGTGTCTTGAGAGTTCTGTATTTCATTTCTGGCACCTGATTTAGGCTTTTGAAAAGTTCTCACTGTAAAATACATTGCATTAAGATTCTTTAATGCCACACTCAGAAGGGACAAGTTGAAACTCTGAGGCCACCTCATCGGCCAAAGTAGTAAGATTTTCAAAGCAGGCACCTCTTCCTTGAAGTGTTTTGAGGGTTCTCTTCATGTTTGTGGGAAAAGAAGTTGCAAAGGACTCATCCATCTGTCCTATTTTGTCCCAGGTTTTTTTCTGGGACATTTGTGTATTTTAAAAATCTTAAGTAGGATAAGAATCAGATGTTCCCAGTCCTGTCACCCTAGTCCAACCATTTCAGCACAAATTTTGATTGTTCTTGTTTGTTGTCACATTCTCATATATACTAGACACAGAATGGATTGGGCAGAAGAGAAGCACAAAACTATTCTTTATACCCAGCACCTCAGCATCTAAATTACATTTTCAGCTTACTCACTGCCTGCATTCTGCCCACCAGTGCAATAATACGAGATGAAAAAAAAAAAAAAATTAAAAGAGCACTTTCCTGTGTTAAGTATTACACCAGAGAAGGTATAAAGAATTACACATCTAGACACCAACCCCCTTTTTTAAAAAAACTCTACAAGAAAAAATGGAAAAAGCTATGTTTGTGCTTACACTAAAAAGTAAAACTTGTAAGCTGGTTTGGTTGGACTGTATGAAGTCAAAATAATTGATATCCTCCTATCTTCTACTAAGGTCCAAAATACCTTTTTAGGCATAAAGAGGCATAGACAAAAATCTATTCACCATCTTTCTATTATTACCTTCTTCTCAAGCAAAATGAACCTGATCGTGTGAACCTAAATCTATGGTTTTACAACAATTAGAATGACAGTAATCCCACCAAAGTCAATGAACTCCCTAGATTTGAACAGATTCAGAAATGACTGTAGGATGTGGTTTGTAGCTTTGACATGAGAGCAAAGCAGCAGAATGTAATTTATCCCTTTAGACCCACATGTCTCTATAACCTTACACAGGAATCCTGCAGAGAATTCTTGTTATTGCAGAGCCACATCCAACTGCAGTACTATTTCTTCCATTTGTACACTCAAATCTGTAGGAAACCAGTGCTATGACACTTTCAGCTCTGAAACTTAGGAGATGTGCTTTTCAATTTAATTAAATTTCAGTAGTATTAAAATAATAATCAGATGATCACCTTTTTATATTTGAAAATCAGCAGAGAGTAATTTGATTAGACCTAGACCTAGAATGCTTTAAGTACAAGGCACAGAATTCATTGGCATGGCATGGACATATATTTTTCAGAGACACCAATGATATTCATGGCCAGAAGGTCATAAAAGAAGTATCCCTCCTTTGTTTGGGCAGGGATGTCAGAACAATTTTCCAAGTAGAAGAGCATGGGAAGAAAATGGTTATTGTAATTTTTTTTCACTTTAGGTAGGGGAAACCAATCCTTTTTACATGCTCATTACTCAAAGAAAAATTCTTTAAAGATGCGTAAATAATTGCTGTCCTGCTTCCAAAGAAAGCACAGCAACCATTTCACAAATTGTAGCTGTGGTGCACTTGCCACCTTTGTTGGTCCTAAACCAGATTTTTAAATTAGTCTTACGTTTCAATAATAGTAAAGTACAAAAGGAACATTACGCTGAACACTACAGTGCTTAACATAATGTTTTTTTCTAATCTATTTTCTCACGGTAAGAGGCTATGAACTCAAAAGGAAATAAAGCAGTGCTCTGACAAATTTTAAGACCACAGTATGGTACTTCCCACCCCTGAATTAGTGCCACACACATATTGATGTACGCAGAGGACGCTGTCAGAGCTTTGTATTTCTGCATTTTCAAGCGTCTTGTAGCAGAAGCACAGGAGACATGCAGAGAGAGAGCCAAAGGCAGTAGCACTTCTGTTTTCATCTCCTGTTCTTATTTGCAAATGTAGAAGATAGAGATTTGAAGCAAGAATTAACAGAGTTGCAGAAAAAGTGAATATAAAAGCTAAAAAATCTAACTTTGCTGTAACTGAAAGGTCTATGTTTAGAAAGTCTCTGTTTTTAATCTGAGACCTTATTCAGATTGACAAAAGGTTGCTTTTTAAAAGGAGATTAGGTGATTTACAAACCTAAATCCCATTGAAAATCAATAGGTCTTAGACTATTGAACCACTTAGCTACTTTAAAGTATTTATCCATTAAATCCTTAGGGAGGATTACAAGCAGGTGCCTAGGGAGTGAATACAAACATTTAATTTACAAGCAGAAGGTTGCATCTTCTTTACACTGCCCATCAAATGCCATCTCCTGTCTTCCATGGGCCTTGTTTCATCAGCAGCAGCTCTCTTGTCTTTCCAGCTGTAGCCACTTGGAAATACTAAGAATTATCCTTGACCTCCACCCTTCCCAACTATATTGCACACAATTACACTGGCAACTCTTCCCTCTGTTTGTTAAAGTGAGTATTTCTGCCCCTTCTCTCTGTGGGCACAGCAGACACTTGTCTCAAATGAAGGAGCCCTCCTTGCTTCTTCCCCACATATCTGGTCAAATCTTTTGTCTCCCCAATACACCTGGTGCTATCTTGACAACTCCTACAAGCACTCTGTTTGAAAAAAGATAATTCTTTTTTGTCTTTCAAAGGACTTTGCTCATTACCTGATTTCCTATTTATTTTCTGAGTCCTCAGTTTTATTTTTTAAATCTAAATGTCTTTGTTAGACTTTTGTCTAACAAAGGAACAATGGAATTTGAAATTAGACATGTCCTTATCTCCTCTTTTTAGATACACTTTCTGTGATGTCTTCTTTTTTTTTCCTGTTCACCGTATTTTGTTTATGGATAGTCTATATTCAAGACAACAATTTTATTCTTTATTGCAGACCTGATTTTTTTTGCCAGTTACTATTCCTTCAGTTAAATGTATTCCCTCATAGAGAAGACAATGCAATACAATCTAGCTTCCATTTTAATATAAGGCACTTAGATTCTAACCAGTCTTGTCTATTACACAGCTCTTTTACACCTTGCAAAATGATGCACTGCTATCTGTGTTTGTATCTCACAGGCAGTGTTAATATTTATTAATTCATCTGGACACTGCCAGGCATCCTTTATCAAATGTATCTGCCCTGGTTCAAGAAATAAACACTCCCAGCGGTTTTCTGCCTTTTCCTTCACCTTGAGGTAACTGCCCTTTCTCCAGAGTTGAAAAATGAAGCAAGTACATGCAACTCATCACTACAGGACAAGATCAGAAGCTTTTTCCTCTCAGGCAGATTAAAATAAAACACTGTTCTTTGCAGTGAATTATGTGTATGGTCCTCCCCAGCACTCCCCAGCAAGGGGCTGTAGGAGTCAGCAGCTGAAGGGAGGCAATGCCTGCAGCTATTTCTAAAGCGAACATGAGTCAATTCCCCATGTTAGCTATTTCAGACAATGAAAAGACAATATTTCAGTTCCAGTTTCAATGTAACTTTTAATAGCTTTTCAGGGGCATGGGGTTGTTTGTTTGTGGGTTTTTGCTGGTTTGGGGGTTTTTTTACCGTAAAGCACCTCAACACGAATTTTGTCTGCTAACCCCACAGAGCACAGTTGGCTCTGCAGGAGGAGAGGCTCAGCCATGTCCTGCTCATCAGCATCCCACGCTCTCTGCACCGACCCACCCTGCTGGCACTGCTGGCGTGCTCCTGCAGCCTTGGCTCTGCACCCAGGGCACGGATGGCTTCAGCCTCAAGGCTGAGGCAAGGGACAACCTTCATAAACAGCAACTGCAACTCGCTAAAATGTTCATCGAAACAAACAGTTCTAATAACATAAGTGAGGAATGATTCCTTGGGGCAACACTGAGGCTAAAAAATCTGAGAAATCTGAATAAATAGACCAGCAGTGTGAAGCACATTGCAAAAGAAAAAGGCATGAAAAGATTTTATTTCCCAATACACAAGAGAACATAAGAATTAATTCTGCTGAGAGAACAAGAAGGAAAGACACAGAGCAGTACAATCATCTAAAATATGCAGCATTTTTCAAGGTGAATTTTACTCTAGAGCTCAGAAAAAGAATGCACTATTGCCTAGACCAAAATTGTTTTGTAATAACAATTTTTACTATAAAAATGCAGTGCTCTTTACTTCAAAAAATGGCCATTCTCCAGAAGGAAATAGATTTGGATCCAGCCTGACTTCCCATTTGTATTAATAATGGGGAAAGCTTTATAGAGTCAGTTATCTGTTTCCTGGAAGTAAGTAACTGGCATCTATTTTCAAGCTTTCTGAAGGGTATTTGCTTTTTCCATTTTTATAGCTTTGCAGAAGTAAGCAAAGTAATCTTATTTTGAACATGTTATCATTATAAATTTGAACACATTCAATATTTATGCCATAAAATGCTATATGTATATATACACATGCCACTCTACTCAACACTGAAAAAAAACATAAGAAATTAAATATGATAATAAATTTGTAATGGAATGAACATAAGCACTTTCAAATATTACTTTCTTGGAACTTGTGCAAAATATTTCCTCCATTACCTGTCCTCCATAATAAAATTCCTCAGAGTCATTATCTCCTTCAGAGTCTTCTTCAACTGTGCTGCTGTGCCGTGACTCCTTAATGGAAAAGAAAAATTAACAATGATAAAAGTAACATGTTGACCTTGCATGGATATCTCTAACAACAGGAATGATGCTTTTACAAATAAGCTCATAGCATCCTTTCTTAAGAGATCTTTTAGTATAATTTTTCCAGAGGACCCATTTTAAGAATGATGAAATATCACATGAAAAAAGCACTGAATACAGGGTGCATAAAAACACCTTGATTATATGTTGGAGGAACAAGACTTGTGTGGTTACAAACACAGCATGGTATTTTTAAGAACTGGATAATTCGGCAGACTTTGGGGGGATACTTCACTCTCTGCTTTTGCTAAACAAAGCATAGTTTTCCCATCAAGACTGATTCTGGACATAGATCTTTTGGTGTGTCACCAACCTACAACAATTTTATTTTACTTTATTCTCATGATTAAACCCTAATAGTTCCAGGAAATAATCCAAGTCCATGCACAGAATATCTAATATTTGCTTCTGTGAAAACCTGACACTCTGCTGCTTAATTATTATTTTTAACCTAAGTTCCAGCCTGGTGTCAGGAAAGTTTCAAACTTAATTTTCTGAGTAGCTCTGCTCTGAGACAGTGAAAAGAAAGGATTAGAAAGTCCTAAGCTTACCTAAGTAAAACCCACTCCAAACAGGCTGCTTTGTGAATAATATCATCAAGTAAACTGAACTGATCCTGGTACTGACTGCAACTCAGCATGAGATGAAATGCTGTATTCTGTTTCCCACCACTGGAACCTTTTTTTATAATTATATAATTGTTTGAGAGAGTAACTCTTGTTTCCCACAATGCATGTGTTATTTCTCTGCCCTAGCACTGACTAGCAGGCCCTAAAGAACACCTGGTAAAATCATCATTCTTCACTTCAACCTGAGCATAACGGATTAACCCCTTTTTTCTATTTGTGTTCTACACAGACCTGTCATAATAGAATAGAAATCTGAAATATGAATCAAAAAAGTAGCAGTTACCCCTAAATACCACAGCCATAAATATCAGTACACTTATCACCAATTCCTATGGTCAGACATTGTAATCCTATTTTTCTACCTCTGCCTCTAAATTCCTGCTCTATTCACTGTATGCATACATGCAGTGCGAAAGCGTATCCATCCAATCTCATGGCAATTTCTGGCAAGGCATAAAAATAATTTCTACTTCACTGAAAATAAATAAATGAACTTTAGTCTTATTTGTTTTATAATAAAATTACTTCAGAGGGAAGTCTGTTTCAAAATAGAAATCAACTGAACAAAAATTCCACACAAAACTCTCAGATTAGAACAGTGACAAATCCATCGTATCCTAACCAACCCCAGAACTGTCTGTCCAACAGAAATCATCAGTGTTAAGAGACTTTTTATAAAGGGTTTTTTTTCAGTACTGTCACATTTAATTACGTGAGTCAACTAGAAACAAAATACAAGCTCAAATGCAGCCCCACAGAAGCTAACTATATTTTAGGCTTTTAAGAAAACGGGTAAATTCTTCTCACACTTGTTTTTTGTTATGTTCACAGAGCACAGAATACAATGATGAGGCTGTAGAAGGAAAGCATTTTCAGTGCAGTTTTTCACACCAAAAGACATTTCATTTACTAATAAAAAAAAGGTTACATCTGGGCATGCTTAGCTCCCCTTTCCAGGTTAAGAAACTCTGCACTCATCCTTACCAAAGGAAGACTTTAAGTCTAGCACCTGAAGTCCTGACAATGCTCAATCTCTTGCTTGAGGCAGGAGCGACATGGTACCTTCTTTGAGGCCAGGACAGTGTCAAGCCCCAAGTGCAGATTTCACCTCAGTGCCACTTCTTTCTTAAACTCTCAGAGAGGCTGTTCAGAGACCTGTGCCAGAGGCACAGGGCAAATACCACCGTGCCTGGAAGACACCGTGCCTCAAGACCCTGCCTATGGTGAGAAGACTCCTGCAGAGGTCTGGAGTCTGCAGTGGGATTGCTGCAGGCTATATGAATAAGCAGTGAGTAGGAAGTAATTGAGATGAAGTCTTATGTGCCAGACTAGGTTAAAAGGTAATGGAATCACTATCTACTTTTCCAGGAGAGCTGTATATTTAGGACCAACAGGTTCTATAAAACTGTTGAACAAAAAAATGGAAACACCAAAAACATTTCCTGGGATAGGAGAAGAATCTCTATCCCAACGAAGTGAATCACTGGTTAATCTATTTATAAAACCCAGAGAAATATGGTCACCTTTTAAAACATGTAAACATTCACAGATTGAATAAGCACACTTTGATAGGAAGTCTATGGTAAAC
Source organism: Cettia cetti (assembly GCA_013401135.1). Lineage (NCBI taxonomy): Eukaryota > Metazoa > Chordata > Aves > Passeriformes > Sylviidae > Cettia > Cettia cetti. The sequence continues at coordinate 56,739 of VZUI01005937.1, read as the reverse complement.
ATTCATATTCTATTATATTCTTTTGCTTCTTAAAATAATTTCTGTTAAAATATGCATACAAAAAATACATACCTCTCCATTCTCCCTCTGTAATTTTGACTTTATGGATAAGCAATAGTTGACATCACTGGTTTTTCTTAATTCTTAAAAAAAAAAAAAAGGAAAACAAGGAACATATATGTGGGGAAAAAAGTGAAATAGTTTTGAATAGGCAGACTTGGAATTCTTAGTTGCAGTAGTAGAGCAAGTAAGGAACCAAAAGTTACAGATATGAAATGCAACAAAGAATTTACAATGCAACAGTCTAAAATTAGGAAGCCCCTACTTCCCAGAAGACTTTTTTTAAGTGTGAATTGGAACTCAGCTGATCGATTTGTTTTTCCCAATTAATGATTTCAATTTATTGTAATTCACTAATTCCATACAATTTATAAAAGAATGAAAAATCAACACCCTCAGGAAAATATAATCTTCTATATAAAAGACAGGTTTTTTACTCTAGTGTAAATTACAGGTTTATTTCTTTTCAAAGTAAAAAAAAAATGTGAATTTATCACAAACTTCTGATGATAACAACAAGATCATGTTTGGGTGTTGCTGCAATAACTTCAGTAACATTACTCTTGATTTACATCTGTATAAATGAGATAGAGACTGAAGAGCATACTGGTCCCCCAGTGGAATTCAAAATAATTCTATGCTATGCAAAAAAATGCCCTAAAGAATTATAATAATAATAGTAATAATAAATTACAAAGTCAAGTGTACTTGAAGTATCTGAAGAACTGCACGAATTAAGAGTGCTCTGTGCAGTTTCTTCTGCAGCCTGATATAATTGGAGAATTTTTTTGCTAGAATCTAAAATTTCTCCATGGAGTGTGCACAAATCTTTATTAAATACTGTATAAATGTGCCTGCGTATCTGACAAGCATACCCTTTCATGTATCAACTACTTTTTGAAAATAAGGAAATAATTTATAATGAGAGGGCTCCAAAATCATTGGGAAAAACCCCAAATAATTTGTCTATAAACTGAATTTAGTGAAACAGCTGACCCATTTCCTGAAATAGTTCACCAGAGGCAGTAGTAGTTATAGACTGTTTCATCCACAATTTAGTGAAGTTTTAAGCAAGTGATCCTGAAAACTCATAATTGGAAAGTATTAAGCACCTCTAGCTTTATTCAAGGGGAATTGCTGTAGCACAGGCTGCAAGACATTAAAAGCAAAAAATACATTCTGCACACAATTGGGGTGATCCCCAAAAGAAATATTTTAATTTATTCTATTCTGAAATGCATGACAATTTACTAGACCAGAGACCAACAAGACCAGAGAAAATAGCAAATTGTACAGCTGAACACTTTAAGATCATATCTCCCTCTATGTGCAGACAACATCTTATCTTTCCTCCAAAATTCTGAATTTGATTAAAACTCTCCAGACATAGGATTACCTGTAGCAATTTGGTGGAAAATTACTGGAATTGGCTCTGTTGTAACTAACACATCTTCATCGTTATCAGAACTGGAAACGTAAGTGTTATCTACGAGAGAAAAACACTTTGCATGGTGAAGTTCCATTGTGCTTTGTCAGCCCCTTCAAATGTTTCCTATCCCAGACTTGTACCAAAAGGAATCATTCCCCAGATGTTCAGGGAAGCTGAGCACTATCACCTATCTTTCTGGTGTGTTTGGTTATTTTCCCTTGAAATTGTTAACAAAAAGAAAAATATTGTAAGTATGGGAGATTCAGACCCAATCTTTATAAAGCAAAACCATAGACTTTGATGTCATGGCTTTTGTGAATCACACCAAGCTCTGGTCTGAAACAAACCCACAAGGCTAACAGTGGCCAAACTTTTCCAAAATTAATACTTGTTCTGTGTTTTTTCCTATGTCTGACACCAAAACGTAAGCTAGAACTGATATGCAGAGTGAAAGCTGCACTGAGAGCTGGGTGTTAACAGCCAATTAAGCAAAATACCTGTGCCTCATTTTGCCTAGTCACAAGTGTCTTCTAATCAGGGGATAACCTTTCTTTTGCCTAATTCAGGGAGAAAAGAAATCCCTCCCACTTAGCAAAAACAATAGTATGTATGGGTACTATAACTCTATTTCAACAAATTTTCTTTTAAAATGTAGGGATTAGACTGAGGAGTGTGTGTGTTGGAGTTTTTTTGGTTTGGTTTGGTTTCTTTTTTGCCTTCCAACTAAATGTTTACTAACCAAAAAACCAAGAAGCAGCAGGGTTTTCTGTACTATTTGCAGGAGTCAATTTTGCATGTATTGAACTGCTTATGAAAGTACTGATACTTGGTTTTCTAATAATCTGGGCTGAATTGAAACCCATGCTCTAGCACAGAAAGGCTGACAATTAAGATAATCGCAGATAAAGTGACAAATAAGAGAACTGAAAGAAGGACTTATGTATTATAGTTTTGAAAATTTTGATCCCACATCAGCAACGTGCATGAAATCACATGCACACTGCTGGCAGCCTCAAAGCTTTTGAGTGCTCCCAGTGCAACGTTAGAGGTGTTAACATTAACTGTGAGGAAAGTTCAGTAATACCATCCTTTGTATCACTGCAGTTCTTGGCCACCTTTATCAAGAGGGAGCATGGGGCTGTGGCTGTTCCTTGCAGAGTGTGCCAGGCTGGGCAGGGCAGCAGCTACACTGCACACACAGACAGGCTTTCCTGGCTGCCACCAGAGAAACAGCCTTTCTGCCACGTTCACACGTGTCTGCCAGGTCTGACTCTGTGCCACACCTTTGCCTGCTCCTGCTCCTGTGCTGTCCTGCGAGGCAATCTGAGGGATCAGCGGCTGGCTCTGCACACACAGGCTGTGTGTGGGCAGTGCTGCAGGAGACCAGCACCACTGATGCCTAAGCCCTGCACTCCTGTGGGCACAGCAAAACCATCAGTCTGTGGCTACTCAGCTACACACTGGGCACAGGGCCATGTTTTACAGCCCTGGCAGCGTGTGAACTAAGCAGGGTGCCTTCTTTCAGCACTCATTCCTTCTCCCACTTTTGTCTGTTGGCAGGAGGGGCTGTGAGCTATAGCCACAGGACAGCTGCATCTTGCTCTCTGCAAGAAGCCCAGCCTTGCCTCTGTTTACATTCTCCACCTTGTTGTCACCATCATTTCGGTGTCCACCTTGCACATACAACACAAGCATATCAGTTTCCCAGTTGGGGAGTGTAAGTTACTGCTACAGTCTAATGAGCTGAGATAACTAACCACACACGTGGAAGGGAGAGAGGAAATCCTTGTGCTATAGCATATTGCTGTACAGAAAACTAGGAACAGACTATGTTCTGTACAGAATAGACATACATATATGGAAAAAGGACTGCTCAGCTATAGATTTGACAGATTTTAATTATGTTTTTATGTCCATTGTCATTCTTTCTTGGCAGCTGGATAATATGACTTTCATTGCCAAGCTCTTTCTTTTCCTTTGCTATTTGGCAGCTATTAGGGTGTTTTTTCCCTTCCACCGACATGATGAGACTTGAAATTAAGATGATGGCTTTGATTTGTTTTCTTCAACAACCCGTTTCTAACATTTGACACCTAGGAATTCCTATCCTCTTCACTGGAGGACATAGTGCCTGGACATAGCAGAGGGATGCAGCAAACCACTTGCCAAACTGGTTCTCTCCGTATCTGCTGCAATCTCTTGAGGTCTAAGACAGGTGTGTAACATACAAATCACTGGGATAAAAGACTACAACAGTTCCATAAGTTTTTGTCAGCCAACACAAATCATTCTGAACATAAATTCATCAGCAAAATGCTTGCTGCTCTGCTGGTTCCTGCAGGAGTCGTGATACTCTCATTTTAGTGGGACTTCAGACTACTCATTGATGTTATATTCTACAACTTCTCCTTAGAAGGATTATTTTCCCCAGTTGTGTCAATGATATGAGAAAATTGTTACAGCAATACTTTGCTGAAAATGTTATTACCTGCCTCTAAACTTTCCAGTTATGTCTTCACAACTCCAGCAATGGATATGCAACTTTCAGACGTTACTGTCTCAATACTATTCCTGTTAAGTCCTCAATGTGCCTTTGCAAGCACATTTTTAGCTTTCACTCTCAAATATGAAACTTCCAAACACCTTCCATTATTGAAAGTTGTCATGTCACCTTACAGTTTCCATAGGTAGGATTTAAAATTCAGCTGCTTGTATTTGATGCTTCAAGAAGTAATCCAGCAACAGCTACACACTGTTGTCTGTACCCAAGTGGTGATGCTGCCTACATTGCACCAAAGCAGGCTGTGGGAGCATGTATACTACCCTAGGCTCTTCTTTTAGTATTCAAAGTTTACTTTTGGTGGTATCATTTTTAGCTGCATTACATCACTTGTATAGTGGCCTAATCTCTTCTATTTTCATATATTTATTGCATGCATTAGCAACTTATCTGATGATCAACTCTCACAGCCTTGTCTTGGATTTACAAATCTGATCCACTCTGTGTTACAGTCTTAATCTACACAAGACAAAAGTTTGCTGTAACTATGTACTAATGCGCTTTAAACTTAATCTGCAAAGGTTTATACTGTGAGAAATTCAATTTGAGAGCATGTGCTGCTCTGAACTCTGTCAACTTGCAGCACTACTTGAAGAAAACCTTCCAGCTGAGGACACCTGTACAGAGCTTCCCACACTTGACAGACACCATCACAGCCTGACACATCCCTGAAATCTTCTTTAGGATACATGTTAGAGAAAGGAGACACAGTCAGCAGTAACATTAGGTTAGAAATTTAGGACAAAAACAGGTGGCAAAGAATCAGGCTCAAAAAGTCAAAATTATTGTTTTATGATCAAAGCTGCAAAATGGCAAAATCCTTATCATTCCCAACACACTGAATATCTCTTCATCATAGAGCACACATATATCCTGCAAAAGGTTGAGATGTGAATGAAATCAGCCCTTCTAAAGCCCTGAAGGGCTGGATTTTAATCAGTAAACATGTACTGGTTTACTCTCTGCTTCAAGCTAACTACAGTGTGAAATGTTCAAATGCTATCTGCCTTTAAAATATAGGGTGTGATGGCACAGAATATTCATCAGGCTTTAGGGACACTGAAGTCACTCAGGCTTGTAGGCTATCAGGACATGCTGCAAATAACACCCACAAGGAAATTCTGAGGTCTATCAGACAGACAAGATTGCCAGGAAATGAGCTCTCATGTGTTGTGTGAGTGACTGCTGCTGGTTCAGTGCTTCAGCCTAACATTTACTAAGGCTGCACTATATTCCCTTTAGCGGTTCCCAGAAATCAAATTTTATGATATTTAATGGAAGAAACTGTTAATAATATATAGTGAAGATTTTTTTCAACTACTTGCCCCTCCATTCATTGTCAGCTCAATGCAGTATTCATATTCAGTAAATCCATTTATCACTAGTATGACTGTGCGTTTTATGAATCTCAGTTTCTCCTATTTCTAAATGTTGAATAGACTAGTATAATTCTCCTCCACAGTTTTATGGGTCAAAAAATAAATCTAATAAAGGTTGTAAGCATTCTTTCACAGAATCCATAGTTTTCAGCACTACTGCTAAATTTCTTCTCTATCTGCTTCAAACACTGGTGTTTTGATCAGAATCTGCTGCTTATCAGTGAAGAAGTTCAAAGTCACACTTCTTTAGAGCTTCTAAAATAAACAATATTTCTTTGAGAAACATTTCAGAAAAGCTACAGATAAAGATCAAAAAAGGACAGAGGGTTTCATATCATTCACGGTACTTACACTGTTAAATAATCACAGGTGCACAATGTGGTGCAGTCCAACAGTACTACCATAAACCTCTATTTGCACAGTTCCTATCATCCCTGCTTCCCTCTTCTGCTTCTGATAGCCCGTGCCACCTTAAATGTCTGTGCAGTGTCTTTGTGAAGGAAATGGGGAAACGGGCTCCCTGAAAACTTGCTTTTGTTCTTATTGCTACTGTTTCCTATGAGAAACACCCCTTGTCAAGACTGGCCACGTGGTTACACAAACACCTCTGCCCACCCACCCACTCCAGTAGGAAAGGGAGGCTGGCCAGAAGGCTGGGAACACCTCTGCGAGCCAGCACTGCCAGAGAGCAGCACAGAGCGCCTGGCTCCCCCTGACCCCAGGAACCAGAGCAGGGTCTGCAGGCTGAGCTTGGAGAACACCAGCAGCCTCAATAAGGTCTCAAGCAGCCCCAAGTGCTCTGCTGGCCCCATGCCAGCCTGCTCAGGCCCTTGAAAGATCAAGCTTCATCTACCATGCCAAAGAGAATTTGGGCACTTTCTCGCTCCTATCCCTGTTGGCTCCAGCACCCCAAGCTACAGTCCATCTAAACTCGTGAACCTGTGTTCTCACCCTGACCCAGCTGATAAATGATGCCTGAAGAGGAGAAGTGACTGTGAAAATAATCTTAACTAATGGAAAATGATTAGTACAAGATGCACCTGGAAGACATCAACACCCTTTCAGATATTCTCATTTGAATGTAGCAAATTGTAGTAACATGTATACATGTGTCATGGGCAAGAATATTGCACTGTACCTGGGTAATCCTCAGAGACATGCACTGAATAGGACACACTGCAAAAAAGAAAAAAAAAAAACACAACAAAATTAGAAACAACAACATTAACTGCTGGCACAACATTTTTTCCTGCTCCGTTATTATTTTATGCTTATTTATATCTTCCTGACAGTTTCCAGAACAGAAGGTAACATCTATTTTGATGGCTTTTGAAGTGCTCAGCTGAAAACAAAAAAGCATCATGCTCGTTTTTAAAGATTACTTTGCTAAATTGGCACATCCTGATTTCAGTGTTCTTAAAAGGAATATCAAGGCTGCATTATATTCCCTTTAGAGTAACATTTCACGATACGTGTATGTCTGATTAAAAAAAGGTCACTCTTTGAACACCAGAACTAGAGAACTGGTTTTTCCTCTATCTGGTTTTTGTATTTGACTCAAGACTCAGCAGGAGGCCTTCCTCATTGTTATAAATTTCTGTTAGTTTCAGCAAAGGCTCTGGATGTCTTGGGCTCCTTTCTTCCATCAAAACTCTGTATTTTATGTAGTATCTGTTCTTCTTTGCCAAGCTGTGTTCAAATTAAAATTTGAGAGAGCCACAGTCACACTGAAGAGCAGCTTCACTACGCGGATTTCCTGAATCTGTTTCATCAGAAAACAGGCACTCAAAAGCACCATCCTGGTTCTGCAGCTCGGTTCACATCTGCTTTCCCTACCTTCCAGTGAGATCTTCACTAAACTCACTGCTGAGAGCAGGACAAATGGGCGTGATGGTGTGCTCAGTTGCCTAACTACCAAAGTCCTTCTGATTTTTAGTGTAAGTGTACATCTTAATCTTGCATTAAAAACATTAAACTATGAAGCACACTGAAAGGTCTCTATTGTACAATTCATATTCTTTCCAATTCTAAATCCTATATATTGCGCCAACTTACATATTTAAATAATATATGATGTGGGTTCATGTCTGTAGTGAGTTAAGCCAAAGCAGGCTAGTACAGTCCTCTTAAGAAATTTTGTTATGTATTGCACTTGCTGAAAAATTGTTGAAAATTGGTTCAGACAATGTTTCTAAATGACATGAATACAGCTTCCATGTAGACACAAAACTGAAGCCAGGTATGATTTTTAATGTTTCTCTCTCGATGGTTTCCCTTAAATGAGTTCCACTTCCACAATCCAGTGACTGTAAGAGGCAACCAGTATGAAAAAGTAGGTTCCTCACACTCGCTTCCACAAGTCGATCTACTAACACGCAGCTCTGTCACCTGTTTTTGCACATCATCTATTCTAGAATATTTTATGTATTGTTTGACTAAGACACAAAGATACCTGTTCCTTCAACAGCTGCAAATGTTCTCATAAATTGAAGCAGAAGGAGCATTTATTACAGCTGACCATGGATTTTGCCACACAACTGCTGATTAAAATCCCATCACTGTACAAATTCAACATTTTATGACTTTTCTGTTTTAATTATATTTTAGGCATTTTGAATAGGCAGCATCTGTATCCCCCCATCTTAGAGCATTTTCCCTAAGGACTGGGTTATTTAAATCTAATTAAGCTGTCATCATGTAAAATATTACTTTTTTAAATAAGGAAATATTCCAAAATAAGGAAATGTTATATCTCAGTACAGTAATGTAAAGAGAATTTTTACTCTGTGATGCAGGAAAAAAAAAAGAATACCCCCCAAAAATTCCTGAGAACTTAACTGTGTGCCTGTTTTCATCAAACCCGATCTTCTAGATATGTAACCATGACTTTTTCTTTTTACTACTGAAAGAGGTATTTCTGCATTACTCTTTTAGAATGGCTGCTCGCACACCTCTTTGCTGCCTCCAGAATTTCTGTGCATGGGTTTGTTCTAATACTGAGAACAAGAGCAGGGGTTGAAGGGTTTTGCAACATCCATGAGCGCAGATACTCCTCAAAACTCAGCTGGGTAAGGACCTCAGCAACCTCACATAACTTTAAAGCTGGATTTGCATTCAAAGTTAACTTCTGCTTAGTCGATGTGTACACATGCAGAAACTCGACAGAACTGAGTTTTCTCTTCCTCTTTCTTCATCATGTGGTTAGCTCTACCAGCAGCAGCTGTGGTGCTGCCAAACAGAAACTAGTAATGAAACAATATACTGTTTGTATTGTGATGTGGAATAAATTAAAAGGTTAATAAAAATTCAAGTTAGAAATAATCTCCAACCTGACTGTTCAACTCAGGATCTGATGCGGGGCCCCAGTGAATCCAGCAATAGGGAGACAAAATCCCCCACCCCCCCCCCCCCCCACCCCCGCCACCTCCCCCAGAGAGAGGTGGTAGTGCTTTGCTGCAGCTTGCCACCTGGTGTTATGTGTAGACCATAGAAGCAAAAAGTGGAAATAAAACTACTGAACAAAACAAAATTTGGATTTTTATCCCAGCTTGCCTCTGTGATTGTCACACATGGTCACCCTTTTGCACGTTTTTCTGCTCTCAGGATAAACTGCTTCCTACTGCCTGATTTGTCAGAGAACAAGATATTCCAGGCAAACAAGGGTCTCCAAGGGCTCCTTGTCCTCCAGCCACCCAAGCATTTTCCCATTGACTTTAACAGGATTTAGAGCCAAGCCACAAACACAAGACTGTGATGACTTACAGCATCTTAAACAGCACAGACTTCAGTCAAGGTGCAGATGTTCAATACCTCTCAGTGTCAAATCCTCCCAAAGCCAAAGAAAGCCTTTATTGAAGCAGCTTTCTCATTTAAGAATCCAGAAATGCAACTGGAATTAATTTAGGCCTGGCCCTCACATACAAGTACATGATTATTCCATTGAGGGAAGTGATTTCTCCTTCTGGCAATGCAGTTCCTCTGTACAACCTTACTACAGTTACTAAATACAGCTTACAGTGGTATAATTTATTCCCATTCCCATAAACGCATTCATCATTGCTCGTCCACTTACACTGCTTCAGCTGCAGGAATGGTTAAACTCCTGGGTGTAAACAAAGCCTCCATGATGGTGCTATTTCTGTTTTACTCAGCTCAGACCCTCTGCAGAAGACATCCTGTGGTACATATGTTTCTCAACCCTTAAGCTTAGAACAAGCTTCATACTCAAAATGGCCTAGTAAAATTTTTGTTATTTAACAAGTAGTAAAGCACGACATGACAAATTAGTGGGAACTGTCATGTTTTTAATGTAAAATTCTTATCGCTTGAAATAATATTAACATCAACAACCTTGGCTTAGTAACAATTTTACTCACAGGGATCTCATTGCAAGAATTTTCCAGTGTGTTTTAACCATATATATACCTTCTACAGAAAAATTTTTCTGCATGAGTTCATCTCCATTGGAGAACTAATTCATCAACCAGATGTGTATGCACCATGTAATAGCTATTTTTCAAATTAATCTTTCCCAAGTGAATACAAAATAAGATTCATCTGCATTTGACATTACTACTATTTCTCATACCTAGTTAAAAAGAAGTGGAAAGTCTTAACTGATTATACTAACAGGCAAAATGTTATCTCAAAACCACATCTCCAGGGGAAAAAAAAAAAAAAAAACAACAAACGAAAACTGAAAAAGAGAGCAAAGCAAAAGTTACTGCAGCAAAGCACATTTCATAAAAAGCAAATCAACCAGCTTCACCTCCTTATATCCATTTGTGAGATTGCTTCCTGAGCCTTGAACTGCAGGATCAAATACTCATCCTAAAGACACAACAGTGATGCTGTATCTGAGATGGAGCTTCCCATCAATTTCAGGTTATCTCAGCTCTATGCCACCCATTGTTTCTCTCTAAGAAAGAAATCCTTCAAGCTGAACTTCCAGCTGTTTTACACAGCAGGAACAGTGTGAAGCATCTGTTGCAAGTCTAAGATTTATGCCTATGGAATAGTTACGACAATTCAACCAGCTCTGCCTCATGGTAACAACTGACTTACTGCCTTATTAAGTGTGGAAATTGTGATCTAGTTTCTATTCCAGTTTTTGTCATCTTTATGAGTGCCAGAGCTTTATTTCCTATTGTTGTTGCTTGCAAACTTTCTGAAGAAAGAAAACAAGATTTTTTTGTCATGTGGAATCTGATTGTAATGCCAACCTATAACAAAATACAAAAAAAGAGTAAATAGTACTTAATCATAATACATCTAAAGCTACAGAATTCACAAGAGATTTTGTTTATGATATGCCAAAATCTCAGATCTAGCTCATCAATGATGTAATGCAATCAGCACTGAATTTTATACGTCAAGAAGAATACTAAAACTCAGCAAAGCAAACGATGGATAAACTTGAAATATGAAATGCTACTGTGCTATTAATTATACCCCTGGGCCAGCTTTTGAACAAGTTGGTGAGATGAAAAAATATTACTGAAACTTTGATACAAAAATAAAAAAATAGTATGTTGGTGACAACTTTGGGCCAAAGGACCTTTTTAGTGATCTACATAATATTTCTGAAAGTAAAACATGATATAGACATGATGTTTTTACTCTTTTCTAGGTGAAACAGTAGAAAAGTACAAGATCCAGCTGAAAAGATGCAACTGGATACACTTACTAGCTATGAACTCACAACATTCATACATTTTCAGTATCTGCACACAACATGCTACAGAAGATCAATCTTTCATGACTGTTCTGTAATTATAGAGTGAATACTTCCATCTTCAAGTTTTTGTTTTCTTATCTTTGAAAATGCTTAAAAATTCTTCAGTGGATTCCTATTACTGACACAGCCTTTAGTCTCCTTTTCTACTTCAATATGACCATTTGATGCTGAAACCAGACCATTCACATTGCTTTACTTCTGACCAGCCTTTTCCCTCAAACAAAACAGAATTGGTTACAAAAGGCCTTTCACCATGAACACATTCCACTCCCCACACTCTCTGTTCTGAGGTCCACTTTGAAACCTTATAACCTGACAATAAATCATATCACAAATACAGGTTAGAAATTATGATTTTCAGAAGACATAACGTGGGATTGCACCCAACCAAAACTTTCAAGCTGCATTTCTGGAATAGATGACTTTTGAAAAAGTGCCTTGAGAACTGGTAGAAGATGAAGGCATTTAGGTGTTGACCAGATGAAAAACTAGGTACACTGTTTACACACAAAAAACCAATTGGATTAGTTAACAGAAAAAAAATCCTTTTTTTTTTGTAATTGACCTCATGCAAATTAGACTATGTGAAGAGAAGTACAATTCAAAACTAATATTTAAACACACTGCAAAAGACTCCACTGTCAAGACTTTCTTCCAATTTGTACATAGATTACATGCATGCAATTAACAGCAGAAGAGACTTAGAAGCCAGAAGCATCAATTTTCTATGGCAAAAAGGTATTGCCTGTTTAATGGGCACCACTAAAAGACAAGTCTTATGAAGTCACAGCCTGGAGACAACCATTTCATTTTACGCTGAAAACAGAACATATAAAAAAACTTCAACAACAATTGTAAAATAAGCAAAAAATACTACAGCTATGACAAAGAAACTTAAAAGAACTTCTCCATTTGGTGTTCAAATGCCACAAGTATGAGTGAATGATAAATGTAAGGTTTTTCAACAGATTATGAACAAGTAAATTTGCAAGATACTCCATCAGTTGGTATGTATGAGTGCTGTGCTGAGAAACACTTCATTACATTTCAGTGAGGCTCTTAAAAAGACAATAGAAGTATGGGAAAAACAATCTTGATTTCTAGTCTGGAGCTTTTGCAAGATTGGATCTCACTTAGCACACATCAGCTGAGGAAGTGGTTCACTGAAGCTCATATTCAGAAACACACAGAACTGTGGCAGCATTCTGTATTTTCTTACCTGGCAGGTTTTGTAAACAACTATTTTTGGCATTCACTTTTGTCTTTGACAAAAAAAATATGGAGACTTTTAGAATGTACTTACAAATGTACAAATTTACAAATACATAACACAAATTTTATTCTGTTTCTTCATTAAAAAACGAGATTAGGCATTGGAACAGACTTCCCAAGCAAGTGGTGGAATCACCATCCTTGGAAGTATTCAAAAAGTGTATGGATGGTTTAGTGGTGATGAAAAACTAGGTACACTGTTTACACACAAAAAAAATTTGGAATAGTTAACAGAAAAAAAAAATCCTTTTTTGGGATTACGGTTTAGTGGTGGATGAAGTGATGATGTGTTAGGAATTGAGCCTGATGATCCTAGAGACCTTTTCAAAACTTAGCTATGTTGCTATTATTCTATTACTTATCACAGAATCACAGAGTGAGTCTGTTGCCTTGTTCTTGTACAATTCTTTTCAACTTTCTGAAATGTTTTCATGTTAGGAGTCAGATTCTCAGATTTCTCACGCATTTTCATGTAAACAAAAAGAATGTTTATCTAATGCTTTGCTGTTGTTTACATTCCTCTCTTGGGGAGTAGAAACTTAATGAACTTCTAGTTTGACCAGTGTGGTTGGAGAGGTGGCAACCTCATTCTCCAATCCATGTCATTGTCCAAAATCTATATAAACTGCAGTAACAGAATAAACAGGCCCTTTTCTTCCTTTCCTAAGCTGATGGCATGTGTGTGTTCGTTGCATGTCCTACAGCGACATGGGTCAGACTAGAGGGGACCACAATGGGTCATGCAGTCCAACCTCCCTGGCCAAGCAGGATCACCCCAAAGTACATGGCACAGGATTGTGTCCAGACAGTTCCTGAATATCTCCTTTATAGGAGACAACACAGCCTCTCTGGGCAATCTGTTCCAGTACCTGGTCTTCTACACAGAAAAGATCTTCCTCATGTTCAGGCGGAGCTTCCTGTGCATCACTCACTGCCCCGTTGTCTCTTGTCCTGTTGCTCAGCACCACTGAGCAGAGCCTGGACCCTCCTCTGACCCCTCCCTGCAGGCACTGACAGACAGTGATGAGGTTCTCTCTCAGTTTTCTCTACCTGAGACTGAACAGGCCCAGCTCCTGCAGCCTGTCCTCATAATAGAGATGCTCCAGTCCCTTGGTCACCTTTGTCATCTTTCACTGGACCCACTCCAGGAGTTCCATGTCTCTCTTGTCCTGAGGAGCCCAGAACTAGAGACAGCAGTCCAGACATGCCCTCACCAGGGCTGAGTTTAGGGGCAGGATCCCCTTCCTCTCCCTGCTGGCAATGCTTTTCCAAATGCACCCCAGGTTACCATTGTCCTTCTTGGCCACAAGGACACCCTGCTAGCTCATGGACACCAGGATGTCCAGGTCCTTCTTTGCAGAACTGCTTCCCAGCAGGTCAGTCCCTGGCCTGTACAGGTGCATGGGATCATTCCTACTCAGCTGCAGGACCCTGGATTTTCCCTTGCTGAATTTCAGATTGTTCTTCTCTGCCCATCTCTCCAGCCTGTCAAGGTTCCTCTGAAGGGCTGCACAGCTCTCTGGGGTATTGGCCACTCCTCCCAGCTTTGTGTCACCAGCAAACTCCCTGATGTTCACCATTGATGAACAAGTTAAACAATACTGGGCCCACTATTGACCCTGGGGGGGTACCACCAGTGACAAGACCCTGTGCCACTGGTTACAACTCTCTGGGACCAGCTGTTCAGCCAGCTCTCAATCAGCCTGGTTGTTCTCTCATCCAGTCCACACTTCCTGAGCTTGCCACGGAGGTATTGTGAGAGACAGTGGCCACAGCCTTGCTAAAGTTGATGGAAACAATACAAAAAGTTCACAAAACTTTGTGAATACATGAATACTCTTAGCTAATACAAATCAGTATGTGCTGCACTCCATTCACTCATGATACAACAGTCTCAGTAATGTGACATAACCATAAACAGAACTAAGCAAATGTTTCAGTTGCATAAAACACTAACCACAAAGTGATGTGAATTTCCAAACACAATGACAGACAAACAATGTTAGAATCATAACAGTTAGAAATACAGAAGAGAGCCTATCTCCTAACATCCTTCTGGAATTTGCATAATGTTCTTTAAAATACAAATAATTATACAGGCTGCTTTTGCTCTTTCACATGGGGAAAAAACTACAGAAGCACAGGACTTCCACCTTTTTTTAAAGCAGTGATTTTAAAACTGATGCCATTAAACAGAATAATAATTAGTGAAAAACAACTTTATCTTCTGGGAGAAAGCATCGGAAGCCACAAATAAGACAAAAATTAAAAGGAAGTGGGCTTGGGTTTTCACACATATATTTACACAGCTTTGGAAAAAGTGACTGTGAGTCAAGTGCAGCAAGAATAATCTCACGATATTAAAGACTGATTTTCTTTTACATAATTTAGAACTTGAACTAAATCCCACTGAAGTCCAAGGGAGACTTTAGTACTTGTCAAAGAAGATTACAGGCAAGTTGAACAGAAAAGAAAAGACTTCTGGCCCCCTACCACACTTCTGTTATTTTCTAGAAACAAGTACTTCATTGCTTTGCTAAGAATTTCCAAAGGGTACAAATCTTTTAGAGCAATTTTTTCCTCTTTTTTTTTTTTTTTTTTTTAATATTTGCATCTTGCAACACAACTGGGCTGCCAAACATTTCACATGCATACCATTTTCTAGATTCTTTATTTAAACAATCTTCATGGATTTCTAAACAGCTTGAAGTACCCTTTAAAATGTTTTGAACATACATGTCTGCATCTCAGCTCATTTTTTTTGCAGCTATCCAGACCACTTTAGATCTGATGAAGCACCTTAGTTCAATGAGTTTCTGTATTTCCTGTGATCCGACAACTGATAACCCAGCATAAGTCACAGCTATTTTTTGCTGCTAGATATGGAGGGATGCCTGTAAAGAATTGAAATTTGTGCACAAGCCCCTTTCCCCATACATTGCAACTTCCCATGATGCACCAGCAATTATACAGAAAAGAATAACAAAAGATTCTGAGTAATCTTTTCCTCTGGATGATGGAGAAGGTGCGTGTGTGATGACATATGAAAAGTCCCAGGCATATCTATTGATGACAGACCAGAACTACTCCAAAGAGAGATGAGCACTGTCAGTACGTCAAAAATGGCACAGCTTTCGCTTCTTGACATTACCTGGGGGTACAGAGGCGCTGAGTCAAAATTATTATAGCTTGCATTTATCACCAAAAATAATTGAGCTACTGGTTCTCTCATGAAACTGAAGTGCACCCGAATCAAATGGGAAACGTTACTCATAAAGCCCAGCTCGATTTAGCATGCCACTCAAATAAAGGGGACACAGAAAACTGCAGCTCAATCATTTCCCTTTAGCAACACTTCCAATGAAAAAGGCACAAAAACTTCTAGTAAATACATCAAAGTCTACAGAAATGATCATTGTTCTACCAAATGTGAGAGCATTTCTAAAAGTAAAATTAGCAAATCAGAAACACTTGGGAGGGGGGAAAAATGTATGTGTGGTGTGTCACTCTGGAAAGAGTTACATCCAAGTATTTCTACATGTGCAAAACCAGGTTCCCCACAACCAGACTGTATCAGAATCTGACCATTTCACTGAGAGCTACTAAAACTCCTGTTTGTCAAGCTGCCCTGCTAGACCAGGTGCAGCTCCCTCCCATCAACATGGATACATTTTATACTTCCCCTCTGTATTCTTCTTTCTCTCCACTGATCCTATGGGTTTGAATTCTCCCTGTGTATTCCCCATTAGCTCTTCATCCAATTTCCATCTTCCCCAGGAAACTGAGCACTGAAAAAACCTCAGGACAGTAACCTCCCAGCCCAGCTCAGCAGCAGCCAGAGCAGCACGTAATATCATCTGCCTTTAGCCACCTTATTTACATGATGGGGTCCATTTTCTTCCACCACATGCTCCCTAGAGGTTGATTTTTTGTTTTAGTTTGGGTTTTTGGGGGGTTTTGGGGGGTTTTTTTTGGTGCTATTCATGATTTTGTGGGTGGTTTTTTGTGGGTGGGTTAAGAGAGGGAAGTTTTTTTCTCTCTTCAGCTTCCATCTTCCAATTTTGGAGCACTGCTGTCAGAAAATACACAGATATTTTCAAAGAAAAAAATGCTCTTTTTGAGGCCAGTTAAGAGTTACCTCAAAGCCAAGAGGGTCTGATCCACATTGCTCCTACTAGAAGGTTGTTTTGAGCCTCCTGTGGTTCTAATTCAAGTAATTGGATTTGCAATTCAGACTGACTGACGAGTAACACCTCGTCCAGCCCCTGTACAAAACCTTCCTGTTGTTATTTTTCAAAACTAAAATAAAAGGACACAAAAAGAAACAGCCACAAACCCAAAGCAGAGACGCAAGGTAAACTGCAAACTGAACAGTAACAGGTTTCCAAGAGGAAAGAAACTTGACTTAAGAGATTTTACCTGATAATTTTATAATTTCAGCATCTTAGCAGTTATAAAAACCAAAAATTAAGCCCGCATAAATCCCTGGAGATACTCACTGTTGAACTTCATTATATCCCTAATGGCTTCTTTTCTTTGCACACAGTGCTCAAAAAAGGAGGAAAGTCTTAGGCATTGTTCTTTGACCACTCTACATGTTAACTAATTAGTTGGAATTTTGCTTCTTTATCTAATGAAGCATGCAATAGGCACGGCTGTGCAGGGGAAAAATAACAAATTTAAATACTATTTCTCATCCATTCGTTGATATATCTCAAAAACAGAACTCAAAATTTTGTCCTTCTCCCTAAAGTCAGCCCTGAATACTTCTTGGTACAGCTGAAATACTGCATATATGAACTAAAATTATTCTTTTCTTCTATTCTCCATACTCACAGATTCCATTATGATTAGCACAAATTTAATATATAACGTCCAAATATATTATTTGAATGCCAAACCATTGCTTTTAAAATGATTCTAAACCAAAAGTGCACATATTCAACTGACAAAACCCCGCAGAGCAAGATTTTCAATGCATGTTACCTGCAAAATTGCTCACAGCAGTTTATTTATGCCATTATAATCCATTCACATAACTCAGGACCACAGGCATACCTACAGCCAGTTATTTATCTATTGCTTACAGGTACACAGAGTCCCATCCTCATGTCATTATGGTGAAGTCCAGCACCTCTGAAAATGACTACATTGCATAGCACTGACCCATATTCTGCACACATTTAAATCCAAGGCAACAGCTGCTATTCCTGCACACAGATGAAAGGTCTGCTCGCAAACTTGTAGGGTTGGCTCATCCTCCTGTCCCATTGCACTAAAATGGTCAAAACCATTCTGTTTTCTGTGGTTAGAGACACAAAAGGACATGCTACATGGTTTGGGCTGCCAGTGGAGTTTGTCTCCTCTGCCCAAAAGACTAAAGAACTACAAAGACGAAAGGTGCAATGTGAAAATCAGAGCTGGTCATTCCTCACACCTGGAGCCTCACTGGAATACCTATCTCTGCCACTACACCATAGTCATGGAAGAGCATGCACTCACAAACAGCAAATAAAATGGAAAAATTCAGTATGAGGTGACAAGAATACTTTTTTTATTCCTTTCTTTTCAGGTATGAGAATTGCAGTCTGAGGGCACAGGTACACTTCTAACACAATATTCAGTCCTGATGTCCCTTAAAATTAGGAAGACATCGGAAAATTGAGGGGAGTACAGCAATTACCAAGAAACAATTACAAATCTCTAAGAATGGCCAGCGATCAAAAATATTTATGTGGGCCCAGACAGCCAGGTCTTCAGAGTATGGCAAATCAATGAGCAAGCATGTAGGAAACGTGATGATGACTGCAACATGTTTTGCAGAATGCCAGCCTGAAGATGGGTGTAATTTTCACACAATGATCCATGGGAAAATGGCAAGCCATATCCCTGTGAAATGAGAGGAGAAGGTATAACTTGACTGAGTATCAGAAATGGAGAACCCCATTAAACTTTGAGTTAGTCTTCCAGGGAATGGGTAGAGGGCTAATCACATAATCATTTAAAGCCAGGATGGAGAAGGAGTTTAAGTAAAATTAATGGAAAAATTTTGCATTGGTAAGGTTATTAACAACTGTGTTTCCTATTGCTAATTTCCATGAGTAAAATGTTAATGAGCAACATTACCTCCCTTTCTCACTAGTAGCTCAGAGAGCAAAGTTGTAGGTTAAATACGACATTGACAACCCTCAATGTGACTCAGGGAAAAAATTCAAAGCATAACCCAGTACGGTATTTCAATAGGGTGCAGAATAACAGCAGCAGGGAATTTCAGTTCAAGAGCTTTTTATACATTTGAAGTGGCAGCATTGGCGAGGCTCCGAAACAGTTCTTCCACCTTCTCACGAATTTTAGCTAATCCTGAATATCACACAATCTGTTCTTCTTCATGACAGAAAGCAATAGGAAGCATACAGAACTTTTTTTTTTTTTTTTTTTAATTTAGGTATATTTAGTAGCAGCTCATCTAATAAAGAACTATTTTAATTATACAGGCTGTTCTTGAGCCAAAGATTGCTTCAAGATGCATGACTGTTCATAGAATATTAATTTTATACCATACCCAAACACACCATATTTGAATACTTCCTGGCAGACATTCCTAGAGAAAATGCTAAGCAAACTATAAAACAAAAAACAACAGATAACGTTAGTATCCTACCCCAACCTGTAGTTAAGATTTTAAATACCATTTTAATTTGTAAAGATAAAATTTAAAAAAAACCTTCTACCAGTCTTAATTAGATCCCTGTCTTCTTAAAAAAACCAATTACATGTCAGATGAAGCACTGGTTTAGGAAGCCCCTGTATTCCTGCAAAGGCAGAGATAGTTCTATTCCCAGCTGTGTCTTGTTATATGCCTCCCAGCAAGAAAAAATGCACACTTTCTTAAGAAGCAATCCATAACTACAAAGCTTTATAGTCACTGATTTACCTTTCATGTGTGCTGAACCACTACATCTCCAAGAGAAATCAGCAGGAACCATTGAAATAAAGGGATTAGAGTCAAGATTTTAAAAATAATTAGCCAATAATAATTCTGCAGAAATGGCATTTAGAAAACTGAACTGTTTATATTCCCTTGAAAATACCATCAGTACGTATGCTCCATTTTAGGTAATGCAATGTACTCACTAAGATATAAAAATTTCCATTCTGTTGCAGATTTTGGTAGAAATTTGGGTATCTTATAAGGGATCTGGTCACCTAAGCACCTTTTATGAGGCTAGCACTTAAACACGTTTGAGGAAATGCAAAACAGGACTCATGCTAAGGTACTCAAAATTGGTACATGCTTTTCAAAACACAAAATGAAAACCTGGTCCCATGAAACTTCATAGGCAAAACTCCCAGGAAAAAAAGTGAAAGTTAATCCTTCTGTCAGCTTCTTCATGAGCAAATTTGCAACTAAAAATTGTCAAACATGATGTACTCTCCTCATCTCTTCCTTACTCTTTGCTCTAACTGCACTATTTAGCACGTTCACCCAATGAAATTTGGAAAGCATCCAGAAGATGAGAAACAACCTGTAAAGCGTAAATCTTGTAATCGGGCGTTCTATTATTAAGCATTTCTAGTAAGCTTAGGGAATGAAAGCAAACACAGCCAGAAAACTTTAGTCTTCCACGAACGTGAGGTTAAGACCAGTAAGCCTTTCACTAACACAGAGCTCTTAATCTGAAGATCTCCTCAGAGCCTTTAATAAAGGCAGAGCTATGAAGACTTAATGTAGAGAAAAATTAGATGACTTGAAGAGAACAAAACCAATTAACCTACAGAATGAAAGAAGAAAGGATTAAGCACCAAAGAATAACTCCTCCTTCTGGATGTCTCTCTGGCACTACATACACTTGGCAGAGACTTGAAGGACTGCTCAGCTAGCAGTGGTCCAGACTCCACAGAAAGCATCAGTGGAAACAGTAATGCAGCTGCAAGTGCTTGTCATCCTGTTTACTGAGGCCATTGTACAAAGGAACCTAAATATAGAAATTAAAAAAATCTCTATATTTAGGCATCTCTATTTTGAAATCTAATCTACATTTTGATTCTGATAACTACATTTTAAAATCTGGGTCAGTCTTACCAATATACAGAGTGTCATCTTAGGCATGTCAGGACACATAAAACATACAAACACCAAACTGCAAAGAGTTACGAGTAGGAAGAGCCCAATTAATGTGAGTATCACCACATGTGAAGATTGTTTTTCAAATTTAAGTCTAGGGATCTTGAGGGAAGAGAATTCACACAGAAAAACCTTCAGGTAATAGTGGCACAAGTGGGTGGGTACACCATGTTTTCATCTCCAAAGAATTCCCCTGGAAAACTTACAAGCAGATGTGCACAGGTCAAACTGCTCACAGGACAGTTTATTACAGGGGCATTGGTGATGACAGTCATGCCAGCGCCTGACCAGTAAGCACAGCACCCCCATCTCTCTGCCAGCCCCCTCGGGTGCAGCAGGTCACTGTGGAGGCTGTTCCTTCCAGAACGGAAAGCCAGGAACTCAGTGGCAGAGTGATTATAGTTCGCTTCGTTTTGAAAGGTCAGTCACTTTTCATGATCTGATAGCATCATTAAGCCCAAAAGAAGTGGTATAACCATTTGAAATTACTGCCTGTGGTGAAATGGAACAGTAAAGCAGTACCACTTGTTTTCACCAGCAAAATGAAAAGGAAAAATAGCAGCCTTCTTTCACAACAGGACATGACTAACAGAGGGCCTGAAAAAGATAGCAAGATTTTACTGTTTAACAAAACACTTACAGTGATGTATTAAGCCACAGGAACTATTACTGTAGGAGAGGCCATGATGTATTAACCAAAGCACCCTTGAAAACCTTCATCCTATTTTTAAAATATGCTAGACTCTGTGTGACCTGGCCTCATGAAGATCCAGCCACCTCCTGGGGCAGTGCAGTGCTCTCAGCTCCTACCGAGCAGGCTGTGGGAGCATAAGGTTATTTAGCACTTTGCAGGGTAAGGAAAATTCAAACAAAATTTATCCTAAATGAATCACTCAATCAGATCAAAAACTTTAAATAACAACATTTAATAACAATGGAGTTTTCAGGAAAAGCAAATAAATTTCAAGCTTTACAAAAAAACCCCAAAACCCCAAACTACAGCCACCATGACACAAATTACTGACTATTTCACCCCAAGCTACTCAGATTCAAAACTCTGAGTCAAACGGGCAGAAATAAATGTTTCCTTCCCTCCTCCCAACCTCTGTAGCTGGTGGACCACTGGATTACCACAAGACACAGCTCTTGTTCTCAGCTGCCTTCTCTCTGGACCTCTGCACTTGTAGAAACACTATCAAAGGTGCCAGGACAATGCCTTGGTGGGAAAACCATGGCTGCTGCCCTGTGGGATGGTGGGGCTGCCATCTCTGGGGGGAGTGTAGGGTATCCATGGATGTGGCACATGGGAATGTGGTCTGGTTGAAAGCTTCACGGCATTGTGTTGTTGCTTGGGTTTGTTATTCGAGGTATTTTCCTGGGTGGTTCTGTTTTATGAGTGGGAAACAAATACTCAGCAATGACACTGAATCATGTGAGCTCCACAGGCAGTCTGTGGAAGATAAGAAAAGATCTCTTCTATCACGGGTACAGGATAGAAACCATCCTTCCTCACAGGACATTCTTCAGTGATAGCAAAACTATTGTTACCCACAGGTTATCAGTCTTTCACACTGATTGTCTCCAGCCAAATACAGGTACTTTCAATCCCAATGGTGATTCACTACCTATTTCCCAAAAGGCAACCATGTGAGTTTTTGCTACAGTTTTTCAAGTAATCAGATACACAAGAAGAATATTACATCTACCATGCACCTACTTTAGTGAGGTATATGCAACCATGAGTGCATTATGCAATGAAAATCCACGTAATACAGACAAAGACAGCTTTGCTCCTCTGCACACTGCAAAACCCTGCCATTTCCATTTTTCAAAAGAGTAAAAAGGCTCACATGAAAGTGACTGCATTTTCAATAAAATAAAGACTTTGAGCTTTGCCTTTGGAACACTCCCTATACACTTTTACCCAACTTCCACCAGACATCAGGTCACAGCAGATGATCATGCTACTGCCACTGCTTCTCTGAGCAATGGGATTTTACTGTCCTCCTATCTGCTAAACTGTCTGCAAAGAGAAGCAGACGTGTAGTAACCACTTCGATATTTTCAAAACTTTATATTTTACTAATGTTTTGTCTGTAAATAGCCTAAGAAACAATGGGAACAAGAAGTCATTCCTTTGGGAGAAGAGGTATAGGTCTAAGTCTTATAATTGGGACAATGCAATCATAGACTTTACTGAATCTGAGCCCACCTCCAGAGCCACCATCTGAACACTGCAAAAGTTCTACAGCAGCAGCAAAGCCAACGCAGAGCTCACAGATGTAGCACTGCTGTAGAAAACCTGTAAGCAAATTTGAAAGAAAAAGCCCATACAGAGCTAGTTATGTCTGTAAATTCTTCGCTTTATAGAATTTCTTCCATTTCTTTTGAAAACACTCTTTGCAACACAGATCACACTGAAATGTGAGAAATAAAATTTCTCTTGTTTGATATACTTCACTAATGATATACTTCACTAATACTTCACTAGTTCACAGGCTTTAATGGGAAATTATGGTAATTCAAATTCAATCTCTCAAACAATTTGTTGTCCCTCCCCTTCTGTGAATTCACCATGTCATTCTAACCTAAGGAACATCAGCATAATGCATACTACATATTTCTAATATCAAAACCACTCGCCTCTGAAAATTATAAATAGAAATAAATGAAGTTACTGGGAAATAACTATGTTTCATTTGTTTGATTTGTTTTAAAACTAAAAAGCAGATCCTTACATCCACTACGGAGTAAGTATAAAATGAAGCTAATTTAATTTGATGTGCTGTTTTTACTATATTAGATCAGAAGAGAAACAAAAATGCAGCATACTGTAAATGTGCCTAATAAAGTAGGCAAACATAGGAAACAACTACTCTCACAATGTATTTCCACTGAGCAGTATCTATGCAAGCAGGAACAACAATCTAAACCTAAATCTGAACATGAAAAAAAAAGGTTACAGCTGATTCAGGTGTACCTGAAGGTCTAGGCCTATGAAGTATTTAACACAGGACCCCATTCTTCTCTTCAGGGTCATGCAACCACTTCAGTGACCTCAGTGGATCTTATGCCCTTAGAAAGACAGAATTGTAATGTAAAAGTTGTTTTGTCTCCCTGTTTGCACCTCTTCTTTCAAATCCATAAACACAAACAAACTTCCCTTCTTAAAGAAAGAACTGAGAACAACATGCCAGCCCCTCTTCTGCAACAGGAGAGGTTTATGCTTTAACCCAAAGAACATGTGAAAAGACAAGGAGAGTAATATGAACTGGGAATGCCTAGCAATTACGTTTCTAAATAGAGCTCTTCCTCAACCCAGTGGAAGCCCTGACATCCATTTCCATAGGGAAAAATTGCTTCCATGAGGTTACAAAACTTCACAGAGGATCAGGTAAGGGGATGTTTCGGTAAGTGAAAATCCAGCATGAGAAATGCAAGTGAGCTGTCTGCTCTACAATCCATTAAGAAATCTTGCCAAAGAAAGAGGGAAAAAAAAGGAGAAAAAAAAATATTTTCAAAATCACTTTGCACTCAAATCACTTTTAGTATAAATGAACTGACACAAGGCTCCAAGCAGTTCAGTTCTGCCTAGGAAAAAAAAATGAAAGCAAAAGTTATTAATAGACAGATAAAAACATATGGAAACAGCCTCATGAGTCAGTACAACCCAGCAGCTGAGGGAGATCTCCACAGCTTTCACACACCATGGACACCTATGACAAGATCTAGAGCTGAAGCTACTGATGGCAACATGCAGCTCCCCGGGGATGGGGAAGCTCTGAGAAGATGTACTGGAAATGGGGACTCTCGGCACTGCACTCGGGCTGCTGGTATCGGGTGATCATCTCCATTCACAGTGACACCAATCAGTGAAGGCAGGGCAACATCCTGGTCTGGGGACCAGGGGAGTCCCAGGGGAGCCACGGCTGAGCCAGGGAGTTGTGGTTCCACAGCTGGGGCTGACACCCAACACAGGGGATCAGTGGGAGATGTTTCCTGCAGTATCCTCTGAACTGCAAGGTTACTGCCAGGGTAGGGGACACTTGAGGAGGCTCCTGGGAAATGCACTTGGGAACTCCTGAAGTCTGGCAATGGTAAGGACCAAAGGTGGGCAAAGGTGGTCTGGAAGGCAACAAAACAGAGGGACAGGGTAACAGCAACAAGCATGGGAAAACAGAAGGACAAGGGAATAAAAAGGCTGGTCTGTGCCACGAGAACTGTTGTTTTCTTGTCCTGCACTGGGTAAACATGAGCAGCAAGCCCCTGATGAGCAGCAAGCTAACCTAGCAGGATGGGGGGACGATCATACAGAGATGCAGATGAGTACAGTGCCTATTGGGAATACAGGCCCAACCTCAATACCAGGTGGACTTAGCAACATTGAGCTGTGTGGGGCTCACCTTTGGCAGGCTACCACAATTGACAGCTACTGGCAGACACAGTCTTTGTGCTGGATTTACACCAATAAGTGTGAACTGCCTATGTGATATCCAAAAATGATAAACCATATAGCCACCAAAGCATGGTTAAGGATATCCTAACTATAATCCTCACAGCTCATAAGCTTCCAAAGATCAGTTATCATGGTGAGTTGGCCCCTGGTGGATGGATGCCAGGCTGGATGCCAGGTGCCCACCAACACCTCTCCATCACTCCCCTCCACAAGTGCAGAGGGGAGAGAAAATGTAACAAAAGGCTCATGAGGGAAGTACGGGGAGAGACAGCGCTCAACAAATACCATCACTGGCACTGGGGAAATTAACTGAATTCTATGACTAATCAAAATCAGAGCAGGACAATTAAAATAAAATTAACAACAACTTCCCTACACTGCTCCCTCCTTCCTGGGGTCTATCACCTCGCCCACAGTGGTGCAGGGACACAGGAAATGGGGATTACAGTCAGTTCATCACATGTTGCTCCTGCCACTGCTCAGGGAGAGGAGTCCTTGCCCTGGTCCAGCATGGGTCCCTCCCATGGGAGATAATTGTGCATGAACTTCTTTACCATGAGTCCCTCCCATGGGCAACAGTTCTCCACAAAATGCTGCAACATGAATCACTCTTCCATGGGATGCAGGCTGCTCTAGTGTGGGTCCCTCACAGGTCACAAATCCTACCAGGAAACCTGCTCCAGCATGGGTTCCTCTCTCCATGGTTCCTCAGGTCCCTGCAAGGAACCCTGCTCCTGTAGAGTTTTCCCATGGGTGACAGCCTCCTCCCAGGCACCCACTTGCTTCACTGCAGGTCTTTTCACAGTTTGCAGGTGGATCTCTGAATCCCTGTGGTCCTTCATGTGCTGCAGAGGCACAGCTGCCTCACCATGGTCTGCAGCAGAGGCTGCAGGGGAATCTCATCTCTGGAGCCTGGAGCACCTCCTGCCCCTCCTTCTACACTGACCCTGGTGTCTGCAGAGCTGTTCTTCTCGCATATTCTAAATCCTCTCTTTTCTGGCTGCAATTACATCCGTGCAATAACTTTTTTTTTTTCCCTTCTTAAGTATCAGAAGGACTTTAACACCTTCTCTGCTAGGCCCATCTTTGAGCAGCAGCAAATTCATCTTGCAGCCACTTGGCAGTGGCTCTGTTCGACATGGATGAAGCTGCTGCCAGGTTCTCACAAAAGTCAATCCTATTAGTCCACCTGCTACCAAAACCTGGCTTGCAAACCCTATACAGAACAACATAGAAAGCTCTCCAGATGAGTGCAAACTTGGAATCTGAGAGTAAATACTAACAAAAGTACAAGGTAGTAAAAGGGAAATACATTAATTCAAGAGTCACACTGGCTTGCCAGAAAAACATGTTTTGGGTGATAAATACTAGTTGGGGGGTAAGAAACACTGGTTTGTGGTTGCAGTCTTCTTGTTTTACATTCCGCTGAGCCATCAGCACCTTTGAAGTGCTTAGAGGAATAAAAGTGTGATCTAGTGAGAAACAATGAGGATGAGGTCTGCGCTTTGCAGATTGATTTGATTAACTCCTTTACAAGGCTGTGAGCCTCAAGTTTCCTCTTCCCCTTCTGCAAAACACTTTGACAATGACAGATAAAATCCCTACGTTTGTTACACGTTATATTGAAGTCTTATACTCCAAAATAAGATACAAACTAAAAGTAGATTAGTGCTCAAGTTCTCAAATGGCAAATGGCAGCATCCCCAGATATCCCAGCTGATTATATTCTCAAACCAAGAGGCATCCTCATGATTTAGTTGATACTAACTTTTCACTTGTGATAGAAGACTTCTAAAAGACTTATAGAAAGCTGCAATATGTCAGTCTACATCTCCAAAAATAACAGATGTCCCTGGCAATATCTGACAGAGCTGAGGCCGAGCTGGCAAGCAGGCCCTGTCCTGGCAGACCCATCATGTCACTGCCAATGGGCTGGGGCAGTGCTTGCAGAGGGACCAGAGACCATCAGCCTCTGCTGAGGACCTACCCCAGGTTCATCAAAGCAGACTCATACCCCAGAAACTTGGCACAGTCCTTAGGTCAGCCATGTCACACAGCTGCCACAGTGGGAGCCACACCTGAGCTGATTGTGAATTCTGGGGCGTTTATGTTGGCTGCTTCTTGCAACTTTGCAGTAGTTCCAAAGGAAATGAAATCTGTGCAAGCAGGATCAGACCCCTTGCCTAGTCGATCAATTGACACACAGTTTGCCTGAAGATCAACATTTCTCTAATGTCTATTGCAAAGTAAAAATACCTCCTCTTGATGACTCATTTTCCACACTGAGAAACATCCGTGGGTGGGAGTAAAGAAATGATGCAATTCTATTTTTCTCCTTCTGTCACTATTGTAGCAGCTCTCAACTCAAGCATGAAATATAATTGAAGCACTTGCAAGATGTTTCCAGCAAGTGAACTGCACTGTTTTGTTACCTCTTTGCTGTAATTTTTATCCAGAACCATATTATATTAAACCATTTCAGCACTGTTGTGCTCACCCTCAGAATATGACCTTCCAAGCAGAGGCAGAAGTGAGGGTTTTTACCACATAACCTACACAAATGTATGGTAAGTTATTTGCAAAAAACTCCTTGCTGTTGGTGTTGTGAGTCCAGTCACACCTTAGTTAAGTTAGAGTGTGAGTCCCTGTGAATTTAATGAGAATATATTTATCCCACAGGATTAGACTAAACAGCAGCCTCTCAGAGTAAAGAGTGACTCAGAAAACCTAACATTGCTGGTCTCTGAAATTCTACAGAGCTCAGCAAGGGCTTTCTCCTGTCCTAGTCCCCCCATGACATGCCTCCCTTCGGGTGGAGATGAAAGATCATCCCTTTTGTTCTAGATGGGGAAAGGCGTGGGACACTGTCACCTCATATCAGGACAAGAGGTGATCCCTCTTAGGGAAGGAACCATTTTCACACACTGAGAGCCAGGCAGAAAACAGCCCACAGCTTCTGAACCAGTGTGCCCAAAACAGAAACAGCAGGAAGTGTGGGAAGATTCATCATAAAAGGAGATTTCCTCGCCTCCTCCTCCTTCCCTTGAGCAAGCTGACTCACGGTTTCTCAGCAGCACAGGCACAGAGTCTTTCCCAGCAAAGGCAAAGCATTCATCCTGCAGTGACTGTAATGAAATTCTAGTGAGTTGTAAGGGGTGACAGAAAAACAGAGGTTTTTTGAAAGGTTGGGGTCTAGAAGCTCATTCCAAGGAGGATCAGAAAACTCTCCTCAGATGGTAAGAGGGACTGGGCACTGCTCTCTCGCCAGTACCCCTGTTATTATTCACCTCCGGGATGCAGGATCCCTGCAGCAGAAGCTGGGGAGTCACGCTGCATCCTGCACTCTGAGCATCCCTTCTGCTGACACCCCTGGGTGCCTCCCTGCTGCCACAGACAGGACAGGACCAGGCTAGATGAGGGCCAGGCCAGGACACTGTTCTTTTCCACCATGGAAGGGGCAAGCATAAAAAAGGAATACTTCTGGGCATGGCAAGAGGCAAAGTTGCTCTCTCCATAGAGCAGGCTACCCAAATTCAGATTAACCTGAGATCCTAAGCTTTGTAAGTAAACATAAATCAAGATCTGCCTTATTCTTAGCTTAAGAGAGAAGTCATATATGCTCATTTTCAATGAAATATGAATATACATTATTTAACTGAAATGTCTCTTTTTGCTTTGAGACAATTCTCTACAGTGCTTTGCTATGTTGCAAAGTCACTACTTTATAAGGCTGTCTGTGGCAACTCAGGAATTCTTTCCCATGTTCTCTCCTTACTTACTAGACAAACTTACGTATTTATTCAAGTTTAAACATTACACAGCACCAAGTCCATTCCCTGATAGAACCACTGAAAACACAAGCATCCAGCTAAACCTGTTCAATAACAAATATTTGACATGGTTCATAGCTCTCTATCTGAGATAGTACAGTCCTTCAGCCTGTGATCTTACACTTGCAAGGGGGAAAGATCAAAGTCTGATCACACAAAGAGAGAGGACAGGTGCTTTCAGGCAGAGACAAAAAAGTTCAGAAGCAACCACAGGTACACCCTGTGCTTTCAGAGAGCACTTGTGTGAGCAGCCCTAAAGATGTAGGCAGAATAATCAGTCTCCTGTGTGAATAAACTCCTCAGCCCAGTGATTGCTGATCTGAGCACAGATCTGAAGATGCCTTTTCATACTCTTCATCTCTCAAGTCACTACCAAATACACATCCATAGATTACTTCCCAGACTTCTCAACATGAGAATAACCTGGGGACTTCTTACTCTATGCAGTCCTAAAAGCAGGTAACACCAAACAGACTGACTAATGTCCATGTCTGATATGATAAAGGAACTAAACAAAACAAAAAATAACAAACAAACAAACAAACTAACTAACTAACTAGCTAACTAACTAACTAAACAACACCAAAAACAACAGAGGCACATGAGAGGTTCCAAACTGCAGAAGAGTATATCAGAAGTACTAAGGTTTCCTGTTCACTGCATTTCCAACACATCCCTGATGTTCTCAAAACTCCTGACACAGTCAAAGCACTGACAGCTGTCATATATGGAGGCTTACTACTCCTGGTGAAACTTTTCATTTCTGACAAATCCTGACATCTTGACAAAGCAGGTCCTAAGCCAAGAAAATCTAGCATGAGTTACTATTCTACATTGACCTTACAGAAGAAATTACCCTTTGTGTATCTCCTAGGATTAGGAATAAAGCCACAATAAATGGAACACATTTACATCCACCATGTAAATCTGTAGTTATAAACACAGACCATACACTGTCCACATCTGAGTTTGTAGCACAGAAATAATAATTAGGCACTCATCCTCTGCTAAACAAGAGACAAGAGACAACTATTTTCTGAAGATCAGTAGAACTTGGTGTCACTGGACCACAGTCCAGCTATCTCTTCATTCAGGATTCAGATTTCGTATCAGTCATGAGCAGTCGTAACTCATCTGAAATACTTGCAGGCATAACAAACCTCTCCTTAGTTGAGAACTTCCAAAACAATATATCACTGAAGAACACTATTTGTCTGCACAGGGTCTAAAGATTCATCATTCTTTCAAGGTATTGTATTGTTCTTTATTTCTTTTAAGAGCAGGTCAGAACAGAATCCTCCTGCTGAACATGAAAGATCTGCACATCCTTGTCTCAGAGGGTTTTTTACTCCATTCATGCCCTACACCCTAACATAAACAAGAATGGAGAAAAGCTTATTTCTCATCTCTTCAATTTCAAACTGATCAGGATGACAATCCTGTACTTTCAGAGATAGCTTGTTACTTCCTTTGCAGAGAGAGATAAACTTTTCACCCTTGACACCCCATTCAGATGGTGAGGTCAGAAGTCTGGCAGAAACATCTTTGCTGATGTGTATTTCACAATGATTAACAGGAGGAAAAGGTGTGTGTGTGGGAAAGTCATTGGAAAGAAAACCAGAAGAATCCAATGACAAACATGGCACACAATCCTGTCAGGGCGCTGGAGATTATTTTTAAGATTAAAAGAAAAAAAAAAATCGTGTCCCAGTCCCCCAGTTAAAGCAGGATGTTTGGATGAAGTGCAACTCTTGGTTTGATGAGAATTCGAGCCGAGCTCTTCCTGGGCAACCTGGGGCCTCTGTCACACTCAGCCAGCAAATAGAAGAACACTTGTTTTTCACATCCCCTACCAATTTAATTCTCAGGACTGTGCAGCCTGAAAAAAATACTATTCATATTCCATGCCAATTTGCTTTTCTATTTTTAAAAAATCCCCATAAAGTGGCAATAAATTCAGGACTACTTTTAACATAAAAATGTGAAAGTTACTATATTTTCAGCATAAAAATAAAATCTGCTGGCATTAATTTGACAGTTTCTAACGTCTGAATTTCAAATACAAGGTAACATTAGGAAACCATTGCTAGCCATCCAAATAGAAGTCTACAGGTTTTGTAGAAAGAGAAGATTCCAAAGCATTTTTTAATAGTTCACATTTATGATTTTAAAGTACACATTTACTTATTAAATTCTCAAAACTACTTTTGCTAAGGATTCCTGCACTTGAAATTGCATTGCTTTAATATTACTTTAGTATTTTTTATCTGCTTTTTTTAAATTGCTTACTAATATACACACAAACTTAATTTCATTCTGCTATAGTGAGACTGTCAAATTTTCCTTTCCCTCACTCTTCTGTGAAGTCTTTCTTCCTGATTTGCATATCAGATTCTTTCCTTCTTTCCAAATTTCTTCTGCATTTTATTTTCTTACCTTCTCTTTACATCCATTTCTTCTCTCATGATCTGCACAGAGCTGTAAAAAGGCTGTAGCTTATTATGCAAAATGGAATGGATTTTAAAACTCCCCATCATTTGTTTAACCACAGAAAATCATGTTTCCAGAAGAAACATACCCTTTACGCAGATGAGTAAATCAAAATGGTAAATTCCTTACAGATGAAATGTATTTATATGGCCTTAGTGAATCCTGGAAATTTGAGCTGAGAAACCTGATGTCCTTTGTGGCCTGAACAGAGTAAGCATCCCATATTTAACACAGTGTCAGACTCTCTTGCACATGATCCATCACCCCAGGAAAGCAAGCAAGCAACCAACCAAGCAACCAACCAACCAACCCCACATTTCATTGTACAGAGATAGCAACAGGAACTCCAGAGGGACAAAAGAAGCAGAAGCCTCACAGGAGACAAAGTGAAAAATGTTTTGGGCTGAAATAAGAAATTTAAACTTTGCTGCCAGGTAGACCAAGAACAAAGAGTGCACCTGTAAAAGTCCAGGGGTCACCAGAACAGTATCATTTGTTTGCTTCATCATTTCCTTGACAACAACACAGTAAGGAAGACAAGACATAATATTAGGCCAGTATCTGAACTGAAGTGTTTGCAAACTTTTATAATTAGACAATTTATTATTAAAAATCACTTTAAGTGAATTTCACTATGAAGAGTCTAAATGAAACACTTCTGCAATAGCATTAACTCAGCAAAAATGGGTGTGTCTTGCATAGATATATATTTCAAGACTACCTTACGAAGCAAAGCTACAACCTCATTCAATCAAGGTGTCTTAATACATGAACACACAAATACACAGCAAAACTGGACAAAAATCTGTGGATTTAGATGTGAGTTACTGAAAGTAAACAGAAGAGAACAGCCATACCAGGACATGGCAAATACACAAGGTGTATAACGAGATGCCTTTTCTGACTTTAATGTAGGTTCACCTACATACATTGGACAGATAACTTATCTAGACCCTTCAATTATTTTCCTTCCTGCTAAGATACATGACCTAGAGGTGACAGCCATAAGATTCAGCAGTCATATTCTATGCCCTGGTAGGAGACACTAAGATGATCTTTTCAAACTCGTGCAGATAATCACTGATAAAACTTCCCTACGGTAGCTAACACCATTGGAGACTACACAGAGAAAAGAAATGTAACGGCCTTGCATGAGTATTTCTGTAAAATAAAAGCTGCCAGACAAGTAGGACCACTCCTCCACAAGTTGTCAGTTGATGTCAATGACTGAAAAGCAAACAAGATAGGTATTTGGCAAAGCAGGGCAGACCTAAGTTGTGAGGGAAACCTAGTACTGCTCTATCTCCTCAGTTTAGTCAGTCCATCCAAGATTTTTCTCAGCACCACTGTAACAGGGGACTTTTTTGCCTCTTCATGGGAGAAAAAACCCAAAATTTGGCTGAAAACTGCACTTGACATTTAAAATCCTCCTTGAGCTATACTTCCAAGTACTCCAGAGTCTTTACACACAAGCACTAACAAGGATGAGATGCATGAACCTCATTAGAGAACACACAGACTTCTGTATCAAATCAATATTCTCCCTCTTTTCCTAATTCATACTAGGACACAGAATTAACAATTCCCATTTAAGTGCTAGTGGTTAATGATAATAATAACAAGAGTAATAATGGTAATAGTAATAGTAGTAGTAGTAGTAGTAGCAGTAGTAGTAATAATAATAACAACAATAACAATAATAATAATAACACAGAGAATCACAGATATTCACTAGTTTGGAAGACACCGCCAAGATCTTTGAGTCCAACCCATGCCCTAACATCTCAACTAGGCTATGGCACCAAGTGCCACATCCAGTGTTTTTTTAAACACATCCAGGGATGGTGATCCACCACCTCCCTGGGCAGAACATTCCAGTCCTTTATTACTCTTTCCATGAAAAACATTTTCCTAATATCCAACCTATATTTCTCACTGTGCACCTTGAGACTGTCTTCTTGTTCTGTCAGCTGCTGCCTGGTGAAAGAGACCTATCCTCACCTGACTACATCATCATCATCATCATCATCATGCTAGTGCAAGCAGAGGAAACTCACCACAACCTCCGAATACAGAAGATATGTCCCCTAAGACTTTCCACATAGGCTGTATTGGTCAAGTAAGGAAAGCAAGCACAAAACTCAAATCCCACTGTCCCTGTAATAAATGAATTATACTAGTGCAAAGCTATTAAGGCTATTTAATATGATCATCCCAGAGTTCCAAACAACTTCAACACTTTGCCTACTTACAGATACATTATAAAGAATCCTAGCTAAATAATTGTTTCGTTATTTTGGAGTCTGTTCATTAGCAGAACTTCTACCTTCTCCATGCATTATTAAAATTCCTTTCCTAATGAATCTTTCTACACATGGAAATATATTATTGACAAAACTCAAACAGAAGTATACACTGTGTCAACAATGCTAAATTATCTTCATTACAGCAATGCAGAACTGAAAGAAAAATGACAGCACTGACATGATACAGCATGACAGTCTAAATGGTCCTACTTCAATAAACAGTCTAGAAATCATGGATTTCAAAGGCAAGAGCACCTATTGATTTAATGCTGGAATCTGAAAGACACAAAAGGAGTTTTGCAACTCTTTGTTTTCTCTAAAATGCAGAGAGATGGGAAAACGGGTTATTTTCCCATGAGGAAAACAGAACAGTTGAGAAGAGAGTGCATGGAGAAAAACAGCTTATTGGGAATATTCACTGTTCACATAATCAAACATCACACCATCAAATATGAGACAGAACATACCGGAAAGAATAAAATGCTATAATAATTCAAAAAATCTAGAGAATTGTATTAAATAATACACCTTCCAATCAATTCCACTCACTGGAGCATCTGTATAAGCCAGTAGCTGAAGTTAGAAAGAATGTATCTGTGTAACATAGAAACCCTAATCTGAAGACATGCCTTGAGAAATGAAGGCACTCCTTTCCAGAAAGACAAACACACATGTGAAATGAGTCTTGGCTGAAGGCCCAGTCTCCAGCTGGGTACATTGCACCTTTAATATGGAAAGCAGTAGCTGGTAACCTGTAAATATAACTTCAAGTATAGGCCCATCAGGCATAGTGTAATAGAAGCAAGTACAAAATACCCACCAAAAGTAAAAAAGATGCCAGTGCAGCACTTCTTTTTTTTTTTAGCCCTGCGAGAAAAAGAAGGACTTCCACAGCCATTTTGGAGTTGTGTTTGCACGCCATGTATTGAGACTCTCTACCAATGTCAGAAAATGAACTACATAGATTATCAAGTATTCTTACTTACTTACACTTGTTTTAATTTTATCCTAACATTTCCAGGTTTTATATAAAAGGACAGCCATGGCCTTAATCACCACAACAGATTTTTTAATCCAATTTTTATTAGCAGAACCCAGTGCAAGACATACTTTCTTTAAAGTACTGAGAAATTTCTCTCACAGGCTGATGCTTCCACCTCTACCATAAGTGAATCTACGATCTATTAAATGGTATTATAAATTAGCCCTTACAATGGAACAACCAGGTCCAACAAACAAGACAGTTACACAATGTTAGGGAACACCGAGTTCCTGCATCTACTTATACTAAGAATGGATGGTTAAACAAAAATGCAAACACTAAGATGCCACATTAATGGCTGCCACTTTTTAAACCCCTGAATTCTTTCAAACTGAGCAGAATAAATTAAATGCAGCCATGAACAAGAAACTATCTAACCGGGGAGGCCAAGCAAAAACAAAGCAGGGATAAGTGTAGCTTGTGTCTGACAAAACTGCAAAAGGAAGAGCAACTCTTTAATGTAAAGGAATATGTCTTTGCAAGAACAAGTGGAGAGATGCTGATTCACTACCTACAGTCTGGTCAGAAATTGGTAAAGCATCTAATAATTAAAAGGAAGGCGTCTAAAACTATCTCCCAGTGCCATCAATTCCTCTCTGGAGATTTATACATTTACTAAGTGAATTACCACAAAAGAATTGCTCAGAAATATGTTGGATTCAGTTGGTTACAGAATCTATTCAATCCTACATTCAAAGCCCCAGCAAGATCTCTCACCAGTATATATTATCTTCAGGAAGTCCATCTCATTCTCAGCAGAATAACAGGTAGGCAAATCCAAAGAACAACAATCAATAACACATGCCTTCTCCATTCCCAGTTCTCTCTTCACATACCTGTCTAGTTATCACAACTACCTGCTTTACAAACACAAGTAGCTGGAAGTCATAATGCCAGTGCTGCTGCCCTACAGTGATTAATATTAAGGCTATGAATATTTTCTGATAGCTAATTCTCACCCTAACATCTGTAACCAGAGCCTCGTGGGAGAACTGCTCCTGAATCCTTAACTGGTCTATGTGCAGCAAGGACACGCCTGGTCCTGCTGCTGCAGCATGACAGTGAGAGATTGTCTGAACGTGCTCTCTGCATAAAGACATGAGTCTGAAGGAGCAGATGTTACAGCAGGCATCACATCTCAGCCAACAGAGGAACCAGAAGGTGCATGCCTAATAAAATCCAAACCAGACCACAGGGGAGCAGGGCAAGGTGCTTATGGCTTTCTCTATCAGAATGTGTATGGCATACAGCTATGTCTGCAGTGGCAAATATATAAATATAATCGATGAGGCAAAGCAAGCTAAAAACAAGGGAGAAGGAAATGTCCTGACTGACAGGGGAGATGAGCAGGCAAGGGCAGTGAGTTACAGTCCTACTAAAAGATCTCATAGATGACTAAATATTAGACACCCAAGTGAGCAGTTTGTAGTGTGGTTAATCTGATGTAAACATTGGGCTGCCACGAACAAGAGACTCCCCCTTCTCTCCCCTCATCACTCTCACTGTTCCCAAGAACCAGCAATCTATTTAATCTCTTCCTTGTACTGCATCTATCAACTGTGTAGCCATAATCACCAGTTCTCTAGCACATCGAGGCACTGGTGGAAGTGAAAGTACAGTAATATAACCATATACCCCTCTTCACCAGGAGGTAATGAAAAAGCTGCCTTTGGGCAGCAGCCAGGGGCTAGGCTGGATTACACACAACGAGAAAACACTCTCTGGAACTACACAGTCTCTACACCCACATTTCCCTAAATAC
Organism: Cettia cetti; assembly: GCA_013401135.1. NCBI lineage: Eukaryota > Metazoa > Chordata > Aves > Passeriformes > Sylviidae > Cettia > Cettia cetti. Next base: position 20,291 of record VZUI01005937.1, on the reverse strand, counting down.
TTCATTCATTTCAACCTAGCATTTGCATTATCTGCCTTAAATTTTCCAATGTGGGGAGCTGTACACTAGAGAGACCAACACGGTTATGAAGATGTTTTCCCCATCTGGTACCAAAACTGCAACAAAAAGCTTTCGGATGTATCAAGGCATGTCAGAACCCCTTGAGAATAATTTGCATGGACACAAGCATGAACTGTGAAATTTTCTTTTTATAAGTCATTGAAAAGCTAAGCCCTGAAATGTCAGGTCCTAAGGTATATATCCACAGATATTTAAAGTACCAACTGCATAAATAGTTCATAGATATTCCCAAAGAAAAAAAGAAATGTAAATGTTGCTCAAGGAAAGAAAAGAAAAAAAAAAAAAAAAAGAAAAAAAAAAAAGAAAATACAATGATGTTTGCTGGACAGATAAATGGACTACCTTACAACTCTCACAATAGCCACAGCAGGTGAGTACAGAGCTCAGATGGAGAAGCAGAGATCATCTGGTGCTGAAACTGCAACTGCTCTTGCTGTCTGAACCTCAGGTATCATAACAATGTTTGACAGTCATGGTTTTATATTAACAAGGCAAGTAAACTAATCTCAGAATACTACTATGAAGTAAAATCAAATTATTCCTATGTAATACTGGAGAAACTGAGGTACTAATTGATAGTTAAAACACTATTTTCTGGTCATCAGGTATATACTCCAGTCTTGGTTTTGTGAGAACAAATATTTTCTGCAACAAACTGAACTCATCAGACTGATCATTTGTTCTGTGACCACACAAAGATTAAGGCTATGACTGACAGCTGAGAGGCACAAAAAATGAGAAATAATTTTTTCTAAAAAAAATAAATAATATTCAACACAGTTGAATACCATACACTACAAAACAGGAACTCTATGGCTTAGAACACACTAATCATTCCGCCAAATCTCAGTTGTGAAGTCACCATGTAAATAACCGCACATCTTCTGTGCTCATCACATTAATTCTGGGAACACACTATGAGGTCTTACCCATATAGCCTTTTAAACTGATAGTTTCCTTCCTCAAAACTGCTACACAGAGGCATCATCTTCCCCAACAAGTGTTTCAGCCTTCCTTTCAGCCCACAGACACAGGACCTTTGTGATTCTGTGTGGGGTTTGCTGTGTGGGATGGAAGTTACTGCAGCTAGAGGAAATGAGCACTGCACACTATTAGGAGTACACCCTCTCCAAATTTGCAGTCTCCACGCAGGCATATAAAATCCAAAGAAGGACAAGACAGCAGAGGCAACATGCAAGAGAGATAGCATGAGGAAAAAAAAGAAAGTGTATCTGCATCAGGCGTCTTAAGCCTGTAGTTTTACAGATTAAAAAAACTCAGGAGAAACTGAAAGCATGGCAAAAATTGTAACGAAAGAAGGAGATGGCAAAAGTAAAAACCGAAAATGCTGTCTGCAGTGCTGTGGGTGAATCTGTGTGCAGAAAAAATAAGAATTCTGTTCTGCCTTTATGAATTACCTCTATTTTTATGTCTAACAGCTGCTTTTCACTCTCAGAACATACTGAACTGTTCCACTAAAAGAAGAGAAATAACAACTACTAACTTGTCAGGGAGAAAAAAAAAACAACACAGTGATTAAGAGCTAATAAGTAATAAGCATGGTTACTTCAAAACAAAATGGCTTTTCTGATTTCTCTGGAAAAGGTGTTAAGTCTGGAAACAAATAATTTGCAAAGAGCATAAAGACTTCACGCTCCAAGTCTGTGATCTCTGGGGGCTGAGGGGAAGGACACATGGACAGAAGTGCCAAGCCAAAGACAGGCTGAAGTAGGGCTTTTCCAGCAGGCCAGCAAGCTCCAAGTTCGGAGATCAGCCTGGACTCTGGGACGGTGTTTTATACATCAGCAAAGAATCTGACCCCTGATTCAAGGCCACAGGATGTTCACAGCAGCAAAGAAAACAAGCCAGTCGGCCCCCGTGTACAATATGGGCTAAATTAGGCAAAACTGAGACAAGAAACCCATGCTGAACCTACCCTGTACTTGCCTTCTTTACCTCTCAGTTGACAGCTACTCATTAAAGTGTAAAAAATTCCCTAGTGATGAAGGTCTGGAAACAAATGTTAATCAGCAGTGCAGAGTCTGAGGCATCAGCAGGTGCTCCATGAACCATAGGCTACCTGGTTCCAAATGTGGAAGGGTAACAACAGAGTGGCCATTCCCAGGGAACACAGGAAATTAAAAAAAAAAAAAAAAAAAAAAAAAAAAAAAAAAAAAAAAAAGTGGCAGCCTTTACAAGACCCAAAGAAAGGCAGAAGCTACTATTATATAGTAATATATAATATTACCCAAATACCATCTCCTACTGTCTGTACAGTACCAAGCAGAGGTAACAGCAGCCCTGCAGCTTTCCTTGATGTGTCCTGGAATCCAGCTCACTGTCCTGGTTTACCATTTTCTCACTGCCACCCCCACCACTTTTCTTTTGGAAGAGGACTCACACTAGCCAAGAGCTGAAGCTGGTACTACATCTGACCTGTTTATAAGAGGTGTCTTCTGAATTAAAGTGCATAGCTGAGAAAGTGTTTCTCTGAAAGATCCTGATCTAGCTAGGGAGACATTTCAGAGAGTGCTGGCTCAAAGGTGAGACAATGGCACATTACAGAACCACCATGGGTGACCAGGTAGACTTCTTTATAAAAGACAAGGACAAAATAGTAACTGGAAAACATTTCACTTCTTTAAGGAAGATCAGATGAATCAACATTCTGAGCATCTCTAGGATACACAATAATCCATTCCTGACAAAGTATTTCTAATAAAATTTTCTATTTCTATCCAAAACAACGTTTACAACATGAAACACTTTCTACACAGAAAACGTGGCAGCAGAAACTGTTTTCATGAAAGGAGAGGTATTCAATATTGAGAACTACACTGTAAAGAAGAGCCTCAGCTTCTATAGGAAGAGCAGCCAAATATCTACAAATATTTTATAAACCCAAAGACTTGGTAGCATATATCTACAGATAGAGAGAGGCCACATTCCCAGAAGAATTTGAGCACTTATGATTAAATGGGAGCAAGGTTAGGAGTCTAAGATTTGGTACAGAAAACATACATCTGGGATTCCTGTGCAAGCAAAGAGCAGACTAAGAGCATGACCACTACACCCTCCCTACCCTTCAGACACAGCATTCTGCACAGCTGGAACACAGAGCTGCTGCTCTGCCTGCAAATGTGACTGCCTGCAGACCTCACTGATCACGCCGTTTCAGCAGCAGATTTTTAACAATTTGGAAGGGATGCTGTTAAGAAACAGCACTGGCAGCAACCATTTGCATACATCTTAGTCATCTTGCAGAAAACAGGAAACTCTTCAGAGAATAAGGGCTGGGGGTAGATATTCCCAACACTACCTTTAGAGCACATGGATGCTGTCTCTAACCTACAGCCGGTGGATGCATAGCAGACTGGGGTTTTTTTAGGAAACATAAGCAGATCATGGGACCATATATTTTGATACTGAAGTGTCTCAGCACTGATGGATTAAATACATGACATAAAAATGTCAATCACCCTTCCTTCAGGTGTACTATGTATCTCTGGATTGCCATTGCTACCAGAAGTCTTGAAGTAAGAAAGAAGATCTGAATTAAATCATATTCTCTCTCAGACATATTCTTTCCTATGCCTATTGAACAGAAGTGATCTAACATCTAATTTAAAGTGAATCAATAAAGGAAAATAGCTCTTGGTCACAAGAACAAATCCTCTGAAGAATAAAATGCACAATGCTGTTGTGACTTGACTCGATTTCCCTGAATCCAGAGAAGTGCACCTGGTGTCTCACAGAGTTTAATTTCATGCAGATTTAGTGGCTAGACCTATATGAAACATGAGGGATAGAAATTTAGGCAATCTTAGGAACAGTTACAAGTATTTGTTTAGCATACTTCAATTGCACTTTAAAACATTTTCAGGATTTTATGCAAAAATAGATATGAAGCAATAGTTCCAACTGAAGATCACTGACCTGCAGTCTACAATGTGGGAAAGAAAGCACAGAAGATGAAAGAAGTTTCTTCTTTTTGCTTTGTTATAATTCCTTCAAACTTTATTGATTTCAAAGGAAATCGTTCACAATTCACACGTTGTTAGTGGGGGCAGAAAGGGACTTGCTGAGCTGTGAATAATTACTGACTTATTTTCTTCTTCCTGGAGGGAGAAAAACTCCCAGAAATGCCAGTGTCAGTGCAAACTGACACAGATCCTGTTAGTTTATGTGCTACCTATTCTTTGAATTGTACGTGCCAAAGTATGGTGCTGTACAGATTGGCTGGGCTCAAGTTAATTTTCTTCACAGTAGCTTGTACCATGCTGTGTTTTGGGTATGCAACCAGAAGAGGCCAGTCCAACTCTTTCACATGGGGTTGAACTAGGATATGGCAAAATACCAAAAGGGAATTCATGTTTCCACAAGAAAGATGTGGACCTGTTGGAGTGGGTCCAGAGAAAGCCACAAAAATCATCATAGCAGTAGGAGCAGCTCTGAGTACGGGCTGAGGGAGTTGAGAGGTCAGCCTGGAGAAGAGAAGGCTCTGGGGAGACCCCACTGTAGCCTTCCAGTACCTGAAGGGGGCTTATAAAACAGACAGAAAATGTTTTTTTACACGGGAGACAGGGACAGGACAAGGGAGAATTGTGGGTCTCATATTTCTGAGTTTGTAAGGTTTTTCAGCCTGTTAGTAGCTGAATTCTTTCTCATAAGAAGAATTCTTGGGAGTTCTTCCTTCAAGGACAAATCCATGTAAATATCCATAACATTTCTAAGTTTCTCATAACAACCCTCTCCCAGGTGTTGTTTCCATTATTTAACCAATGGAGAGAGGTGTTCATTTTACAGACCAATCATATGCTTTCTTAGCACAGCATGTTATAAAAGGCTATGTGAATTACAAAGAAAAGCCTTCTGAATTCTTCTACTACTTGGAGTCAAGCTCTTTATTGCATGTCCAACAGCAACAGAGAATGGCTTCAAACTACAAGATAGGTTTAGAGTAGGTATTGGGAAGAAACTCTCCAGTATGAGGGTGGTGAGCACTGGCACAGGTTTTCTAGAGAGGCAGTGGATGCCCCATCCCTGGTACTGTTCAACATCAGGCTGGGTGTGGCTTTGAGCAACCTAGTGTAGAGGGAAGTGTCCCTGCCCATCTTGAAACAAGATGATCCTTAATGTGCATTCCAACCCAAACCATTCTATTATTCTGTGATAAGCAGGGTTGGTAACACAGGGCTCTTCTAGGTACTGCTGTGCAGAGCTCATAGCAGCATCAAATAAGTGGGGGTGAACAAGAGTCTGGGAGAGGTCACAGCCAGCACAGTCAAGCCCAGCAAGTGACTGGGAGTGCCATGTGGGGCTGATCTGCCCCATGGGATTCACAAGGGCAGCAAAAGGAGGATGCTCCTAACAGGACATTCTGTGAACTTGGATTTCATATAGCAGCACTTCAAATAGAAGCATTTCAACATGTAAAACTTCAAATACATCCAGATGTGCTTTTCTTATCTCCCTTCTCCATTTTAACTCATGCATGTCCCAAAACAACTGTGCACCTCCAGCTTTGAAGGAACTTTGAAAACCATTAGGGATAACATATTTTCAATGATAACCAGTCTTGTTTCAGGTGTTACTTTTGGAAAACTGTGACAGTTGCTCTTAAAAAATACACGTAACAGGACCAGCAACAGACCCACACCCTACTGTGGCTCATCACAGTCCCCATGTACTACTGCTGATGCCTTTTTGAGACAACCTAAAAACAGAGGCCAGACAAAATTAAGAGAATAAAAAGCAGTTATATTTACTGAAGGGCCTTCAGGTACATTTAGGACAGACAGGGCCCACCCAGGGGCTACACCCAAAAATGGACAATGGGTCACAGGTTTTCACACTTTTATGCTTGGTCTATTTGCATATTGGGAATTAATCTTCCAATTACAGCTTCACAAAATGAAATCATTTACCCTAAGTTTGCTCCCCCCAATTCACTTTTGTTTACATTTCTCAGGGCCTGAGACACTAAGGTGTCCTTGATTCCCAGGCCTAGGGAGGAATTGTTTTGTCTGACTAAAATGGGAAAGCTGTAGCTAATACTTTATATGGAGTTTAGAGTTCACTGAAGAATTGGAGGATTACAAATATACAAAAAATATAGAAGCTAAAATCCTAAGGCATCACTGCAGGCCGCATTGTGAACCCTCATGTGATCACTCCCTGCAGTAACCTGTTATATGAGTAAATTTATGTGAATCTGGATTACAATCCTTATTTAAAATCCCACTGACAGATGTTACAAACATTACAAATGCTTCAACTTTACGCATGCAAATATGCAAGTATTTTGTTTTCAGACTGCAGACAAGAGAGCAAAGTATTTTAATAAGAAACCTATGCTATATATACCCAAATGGTTTTATATAATTAACTGAATTTTAATTTGTTTGCCTGAAACAAAAATGTTAGTTGAGACAGGAGTTAAATCTAGTGATTATATCACAGTTTGCAATCACATTTACAAGCTATAGAGACACAAATTAATTTAAATCCAATTTTGAATCTGATCATGGCCATCATTAAAAATATAGTATGATTTTATCAAACTGTAGTGTTTGGGGGGCACTTCCTCCAACAGATTATCTTTAGTTTGTTCTTTTTTTTAAAGTAAAATATAAAAAGGGCCAATTATTTCTAAGAATGAGACTAATGAAGACTATCTTTTTACCCACATGAAAAAAATAGATACTTATTTGCCAGACATCTCAAGCTTCACATGAAGAACCTGATGGTAAGAGAAAGACGATATTCCAGGTATCTGTCCATACAGACTTTTGTCCACAATACATACTGATAAAACCTGCCTTATCCTACATAGCAGTACTGAATACATATGCACTTACAGATTCTGATTTTTACTCTATTTTATTGTTGTGTGATCCATTTTCTCCCTAAAGCATCAAAGTTTATTCTTCCCTTTTTCCTAGACTATTTTAATTATTTCAATATGGAATGCTACATTTTCTTAGAGTAGAACACAATATTCTTCCTTTTTCTCGAGTGCTACTTTTCTTTTTCCCTGAGACACCATCTTCCCTCACATGCTCATACTGGCGTCATTTTCTCTCTGACTCAAGCTCTCACACCTATCTTTCCATCTCCCCTTCCAAATCACATGCGTATCTCCTTGTTGCTCCCTCTGCCCTTTCTACTAATACCCAGCCATCTTCAGTTCCCTCAGTTTCTCCAGGGCTGTCTCCTGATTATCCCTTTCTGTGCATCCATCCCTGGCTCCTAATCAGTAAGGCAGCTCCAGCACAACCACCTGAGCACTGGTTTTGTGTGTCTGGTCTGAGCTATGCTCTCAAGTCAGATTTCCCATCTGCTAGCTGCTGAAATGTGTGAGGCTGGATGTGAGGCAGTGAAAGATCATTATTCCTGAAACATCCCAAAGCACTCCGGTAAAGCCAGGGACACCCCCTGATGTCTCTAAACCTTTTCATCTGTAGATTTTGTAATGGAATGAGACAACAGTATTCACTGAGTCATCAGACATTCACCAAAGCTACATTAGGACAAGACTTGCACAATCATATTGTTTTAAAATTGGTAGCACTTCTCGACAAGATCCACAGGTGTTCATGCTGATGCAATAGAATGTCACTTTTTCCCATTCCATTAGGTACCACTTTAACCATAATTTCAAACACCTGAATGCAACTATATGCATTCATACAGCACAGATGCTGTAATAAGCTACATTACGTCATCAGTGCAATACCCAGCTGTGAAAGACAATCTCATCCAGACCTTCTCCTCCATTATCTGTAACTTCTTAAAAACATACCATCAGAGAAGGGGAACACGTAAGAGCAAAAACAGGTTATAAACCACACTGTACCAAGGCAGCCTGTGGTTAAGTTTTAGAATAAGATACAGATTTGGAGGTCACAATGCCCAGACTTGACTGGCGTGGGGAGCAAAAAATCAACTGTTATTCTTCCTTAATGATTAAATACAGCAAGGTGGTGGGTTGAATCCCCATATGGGCCATTCATTTATGAGCTGGACTTAATGATCCTTGTGGGTTGTCCCTTTCAACCCAGAAAATTCTGTGATCTGTGATTTGGGAAATATACCTGAGATGTCAAAGGCCTGATGTCACAATTCAGAGACACCTGAATCTCACACAGTGAGTACGCTGGACATGCACTGTCATTTTACTCAAAACACCACAATAAGGCATGAATCTCAAAACTGATTTGTATTAAAAGATGCATTTAGAACAAAATTCCATTGAAAAATACAGGAACCTATGTTGACTGACTCAGTTGAGTTTCACTTCACCAACAGAACTCTTTAGCTGGCCCGAGAGACCAAAGACTGAGTGCTCATTAGAAAGTCTTTGGCATCTCCATTTCTAACCAGATGTCTCCACCAAGCACCTATGTTGCTGCCAGCATCCAAGCAGCCCTACACAATTAGTCACACCCAAAAATCCTTACAAAAAGATTTAGGGATCCTGAGAGCAAAGTTTAGAAAAGATAAAAGGTAAAAAATGAGAAAGGACCTGACAATGCAGAGGTTTTAAGAAATGTTTAGGTTCTATTTTCATGCCAGTGCAGCATGTTGAGCTTTTGAGCACCCTGACACCTCTACACTGGGATCATACACCACTGAATGGAGGGGAGCCATTGGAACAAAGCATTTAGTCATAATTCAAAACAAAAAGGACCTGCATAGATACCTAAATTCCTTGGGAGTGCAAGTCCTGACACAAGCCTGGCAGCTTTTCCTACTGGATAGCTCAAGATACTCTCTTTGCACAGCCCCTCCTCACACCCTGACAGTCCCACCCACAGCTGGGTCCCCATACTCCCCTCAGCTCCAGGGCAGAGGAAACCAGAAGAAGGCCAGTACACCTCACGAGATAGGTGCTCTAAGACCTAAGTTCCACAGTTATTGTGCAAATTATTCAAAAGACCAACAAGTGTAAGCTTCTCTGACCCAAATGTCCCTCTGCCTCCTTACTAGCATACTGGCACTCGCTTGACATGTTCATCTACACTGTCAGTGGAAAATAAAGTTCTAGACTGTCTCCCTGTTTTTCAGCCTTCTAAATTGGAATCAGAATTTTTCACGCATTTTCATGTAAACAAAGCAATATTTTTCTGTAACTATCTACATTGTTTACATTCTTCTCTTTAGGAGGGACAATTGATGGACACTTTCTCAGACCAGTGGAATTGAAGAGGTTGAACCTCAGTCTTCCAATGTGGTCTCATTTCTAGAAATCTATATAAACTCAAAGTTAAAATTAAACCCTCTCTTATCCCGCTCGAACTCTGCTGTGGTCTCTGCGTCTCTCTTGTGACACTAATGCACCACTAGATTTTGTTTTAAAAGGTGAATGTTTCCTCCATGCTGTTTTGTAAGAAACCTTTGCAGGCTCACTTGCCCCTTTACTAAATGTAAATGAAGCAGCTGGTTATGAAATAATGCAAAATTAATTTCCCAAAATGCTACTGATGACTTTGACCATACGACATGGTCAATCTTAATGAAAATTATATTAAGGAATCAGAGATTACCTTGAGCCTCTGTAAATAAATATATATTACTATTGAATACTATCAGTAATATAGAATTATATTATTAACAATACTATTAAATATATAATATTTAATATTATGTTATGAAATAAATATATTATATATAAATATAGGCTTAAACATAAGCAGGGGGATTAGCTATATAGATGACCAAGCAGATACACTGAGTTAGGTTCTTGGAGTGTAAATTAAGCTAATACATTGCTTCAACTTCAGGGAGATGATTGCACCTAAAGAAATAATCAAAGAAATTTGAACTACAAATGGGATTATTTCAAAATTAAACATGCCCAAAAGTTAAATTTTTTTGCTTCAGTTACTCCAATAAACTTTAATTCAAAAAAATTGAATAGTGAAGGTAAAAAATGACCACATAAAAGACACTAAACAGTGCTTTCTCATTAGTTAGGCTTATGTCATCTCATCAGTTTACACAGTCCAGAGGTGGAAGAAACTTTTTATATATTCTGTTTCAGTCAACATACCAATCAGCAGCAAAATTAAAATACTTCTGTGATAATCTCCTGAAACTTATCAAGTACAATAATAAAAACCTTAGCAGTTCTGACCAACTGACTTCAAAATTGAATCAATCTAGGCAGGAAAGTCCCAACATCACCCTAGCCAACTCCACCTCAGCAACGAAGCATTTTTTCAGTACAGTATATTATGTAGTTAATGATGAACATATTGCAATCATTAGAGATCAAAATCACTGAAGTTTGAGAGCTGTAAAGGACTCTCACTCAGCCAGCAGCAGCTGATGTCCCAATCACTGGCCTAATGTGCCACTGCAGAGCCATGGGATGCACCCAACAAGGAACTTAAAGACATTAGGGGTAGAACAGCTCAACTGTTTCATCTGTCTGAGCCTTGAATACACATCACTCAAATGCATAAATTATTACTTTTTGAATTTTTGTTAAAAATTTTAAATAACATGTGGTATTAGTCATACTCAGCCCTTCAAATTAAAATAAGACAAAACCTAGCATTGTATCTCTTAAGGAAATAACACTACTATAGCAAGGAACACATCTGGCTTCAAACTCTTGCCAGAATTATCTGCCACCATTAAAAATAAATTACAAACAACTCCAAGAAAATAAGAGCTAAACAGAAAATGAGGAAACAGATACTCTCATTGCCCTTATTGTCTTTTAACCTATATTAATTGTAGAGGAAAATACATCTTACTATGTCTTTGCTGTGTAACACAATCTCTTTAATAAAGATGCCTTGCCCCCACCCAGGCAGGCTTGCACCTTAAACTGATGTATCAGAGCTGAATATCGACCTGTGGTCTTTCTTTGCCCTACTTCCTCCTGATTTCACTTCTGTAGCCCTTCATGCAACAGCAGCAGCAACAAAAAGGAAACAGTAAACCTCTTCCTGCAACAAAGATCTTCCATCTTCAGTCACACATTAGCAAAACCCTAAGAAATGTTGCAGAACCTCTGCCAGCCTCAGGGCCACTGTGAAAACTTAACAGGAAAATGAAGGGTAAAACTCATTTGCATGTGTATTTAAAAAAACACACAGATTTGAACCAGAAAAAAATGAAAGGAAAAAAGCCCTTATTATGAAGAGCTCAGATAAATTCAGACCTATAAATCCTCTGAGAACGGAGAGAATACTAACAAGAAAGCTGACACCACTTGCCAAAAATCAATGTCTGTGTACACACTGGATATGGTCTGGAGTGACTGCATATGCTGCAGGTTGGTTCATGCTAGATTATTGCGTAAAATCAGCAATGCCAAAGATATATTTTCTGTGTAGTTCCTCTTCAGTAGCAAATATTTTATGCTTAACTTGAAGGCCTTCAAGACCTCTGGGAAGCAGAGGCAATAAAAAAATTCTGTGATCCCTCTTCAACTCCTTTCTTCCCAGATTTCACTGATACTGAACCTACAGAATTCCTTCTATTTGCCTGGCAAGCATTTTGCTGGCAACAAAAGTTTTCTCCAGCCTCAATTTCATTTCTTAGAAATTAATTGTTTCTTTTATTTGACCCAGCTTTCACCAAACTGCCCTGCAGGGTTTTGCTATCTGCCAGCCTGCCACTAGTCCAAGTCCCACTTGCCCTGAGAGCCAAGGAGAGCAGCCTTTGGAAGCACAGGCCCCACTGAGGGCAGAGCTCACCTGGAGCAGCTCTCTGTCCTGCTCTGAAAGCTCTGAAAAAGACAGTCACTGCAGGTGGATCCCTGTGCACCAAGGGAGGTGTGACAGAGCAGCCTTCGAGCAGGGTGTTGGCACTTCCACCACCTGCACAGCTGTGCAGGGCTCTGTCCATGGCTCACCCCTCCATCTGTTCTTACTGGCACAGCCCCTGACAGATTTCCTGGGAAATATGGGTCCTGTTTGCAGGGCACACCTCACCCACCCTCTGCCTTTGGGTGATCCGCACAACAGGCAAACCTGGGTTACAAGCCTGACCCTTAAAAAAATCACAGACATACCCAAGGTGTCCAGTGCAACAGTGAAACTCCACTATCAGGACTCCACTAACAGGACAAATAATTCATCTGTGACTTACACTATTATAAATCAAAGCAGAATCCAATCAAGGAAAAGCTCAAACATTACAGAGAGCAAAAAGTCACTATCAAGTAGTCCTATTACTGACCAAATACATGAAAAGAACCTTGTCATGATCACCAAAGCGAGTACTTAATTGTTCAAAGAGACAATTAAGACCACCATGTACCTAATGAACCATGCATTGTTACTGATAGAAATATCATCTTTCCTTTATTTAGGGGAACAGAATTAAAAAATAGTTACTGGAGAGAGCCTCACAAAGGTCCAAGAAGGTTGCTTGTTAAAGACTAAGCCTGTAATATGAAGAACAGGAAACCACGTAGGCAACATTGGGTTTATTTGCTTTGCAAATTTAAAACTTTATTTCATTCTCATTTACATTTTCTATAATGCTAAGACAACTTCTACTGGTTCAAGCTAAAATTCACTCTTACACCTGTGCAGCATCTACAGTTAAAGATCTGAAATACATACCATTTCTGAACATCTTTGTTTAGACTTACTTAGGTACAACAGAAATCACAGAGCACTCCAGTTTAGAAGGACTTTTAAACCTAAACCAGCAAACAACTCAGGGAGCAGCTGCAATTATTTCAGCAGTGATTTGTTTTATTTTGCTTTTTTCCTAGCCACACAGCAGTGAACATGTGCCTCCATTATTCCAGTGAAACTTCCAAGAACTGAAACAAGAGTTTCAGAATCTGTATCTAAACTGAAAAGAATTGGGAGATGCATGGTCCACAGCTGCTCCATGCTGTTAACCTTCATGGCACATTTGTGTAGCGCCAACTGTTTCATATCTGTCTGCTTCAACAATGTGAACACAACAACCAGCAGTTTTTGTCAGACTAAATCAGTGTGCACAGCACCTCTGGAAAACAAAAGGCTGCAAAAAAGAAGGTGGAAAATGACAAGCTGGGAAGAAATAGGAAGACAATTGCAAGGAGACTATGCTCCCCAGTGGCACAGACGAAATTAAAATAGCCAGAGTTGGTGTCAAACTTAGTCTCTAACTTCTGCAGACTGAAATCATCATTATTGCCCAAGGGGGAGCACAGAGGTAACATTTTCTGTGGGATAAGATCTTCCTTGTGCCAGAGGTATCCCCTAGGACCACCACTGTTACAAACAAACTAGTTAGTGCTTTGCCAAGTTCAGCTTAACACTGAAAATAAAAAAAGAATCCACTGCAGTGTCTTGGCCTTTGCCTACAAGTTGCGCCACACACAAACCTAAGACTCAAATGCCACACTGCTGAGAATACCCATTTACTATGTGTGAGAGCATCTCAAGTCCCTATCACTTCAGGCATCTCTGCACCATTTTGGTCCTCCCCACTTCAACACAAGCCATTCCAAAAACCCATATTTTGTATTTCACTTTATCAGCCTTAATGAAACTTATCCTTTCTTGTCACCTAAAATGCAAACAAAAATAATGTGTAATTTCACTTTGGTATGTAACTAATCACGCATATACTAAACTTTTCTATTAGAAGTCAAAGAAGATGACATTTATATTTAGCTTTGCTCTATTTAAACTTCCTTAACAAGATGAATATAATTATAGACAGGTCTGCAATGCTGTAAGTTGGCATGACTTTACCAAATTCTAAGGCAGTTTGTCAATTTAAATTAGCTGAGAATATGGTAATAATGTTACATCATAAAAAGTACAACAGAGGAGTTAACTTGGGACAAAATAAAGACAGAAATATGCTGCAAGCAGCCACAAGAAGGAAAAATACTCATTAATACCAGCAATTTACGATGATATGCTCAGTACTTATGTCAAAAGTTCTGCAACATACACACAGAGATATGCTGGAAATGTGCTTTAGAAATTGCCATGCCACACAAGACAAGCAACCTTTCACATTGCTCTTCCAGTCAAAGACTTGAATCACTGTCCTGCTGGCTGATTGTGCCTTTTTTAATAGGTGAAATAAGTAAAGACTGTAGCCAGCTTTTCTTGACCCCAAATGGTCATCGATTTACATCCTCCATAAAACCAACAGCTTTTGTAATTTAGATCCTGACTCCTTTAACTACAACGCCTCTCCTCTTCACAGACAGCAAATGCCAAATCCTTAGGAGCCCACTGGGAGGCCAGCATCTTCCACACATCCATGTCTGCCTTGAAGCAGACAGCACTGGATACAGAATGTATTTACCCGACATAACTCTGTGTTTCTTGCCCTTGGCAAAGGTCAGTTTTCTGCTGAACTGCAGGATGAATCTGTTTCTTCATGCCTTAAATAAGGGCATACATTTTAGTGATGTAATTTCTCTTGGTATCTAATCATTGATGTTTAAACATAGAAACAACATAATAAGAAATTATTCATCACAACAGGGACAATCCATAACAAGTAAATGCTTAGGAGTAACATATAAATTCAGGTACAAACAGAGCCTGGCATCTCCCTATATTTGCTTCCTCCCCATCTGTGATTCATAGGGAGAATGTGATTCTTCTAAGTCACTGTATCTAGGTAAAACCAAAGAAGTATTAGAATCACTCACAACTCATCATTAAAAAACAGAATACCAAAATAAACAAATAAAATGCAACTATTAAAACATGGAATTGTTCATGTCCTTAGATTACACAGCAAAATAGTTTAACAAAAACTGAACTGGTAGGTGCAAACCCCATGTAATTTTACTTAATGCTTTAATAAACACTGAAGTTTTCTGTAAAAATTCCATCAACAGCTAAAGCTGGCACAGAGAACACACAAAAAACAGGACTGTATAACAAAGGCAAAGGTTATGTTCTCCTGTTGCCACTTAAACATATCCAATTTCACTGTTCTTGTCACCCATTGATAAAACAGTAGTCCTTCTTCAGCATGAGCCTAAAAAATCCTAGTATTGAAATTTTATGCCAAGTCTAACAAGCTTTGTTCTACAGAATGTTTAAAAGTCTTCACAGCAAAATAATTCTTCAATATTACACTTTCTTAAAATAACAGAATTAATACATTCAGTTTTATACTGTAACTCTACTACAGCTACAACTACGTACGAAAGAGTTCATGTAATTTTCATAGAACTGCATTAAAACAGTAAACTACTTTATAAAATACCCTGTCTGTAATGGAAGACTATTGATAGTGCTTATAACTACTGCACTAAGGCATAAACCAAGTATGTTTTCCAGAAGTTTTTAATATATGGAAGTTACATTTTTTTTTGGTCTGAAATATTTTAAAACTTTTTCTTCCCTATGTTTCCACTGTTTTTCAAAAATATATATTGAAATGACCAGATTTCACATAGTTTAAATACAGACAACATCAGTATGATCCTTTTAGTATTTTCCCTGAATAGTTCTTGAGAAGAAATCGTCATTTCTCTTTCAAGTAATGAGTTATATCTACAAAAAGATCTTGAATAATTTTCAGACTCAGCTTAAGAATTGATACTGATTCTGACTAAATGACAAGTAAAGAGGCTTTTCATGTGGCCCAACAGGTTATAGTCTTAAAAGATGACTCTGTGATAACCAGGTTTTCAGATATTAAGGCTAAAAAGACAGAGGAGGAGCAAGAGTTTCACAACTTGCCATCTGTCTGTGCCCTCAGAAACATCAGTAACCTGGTAAGCATGAATGAAACAGAAGTTTTTTCAATGCATAGATTGCAGGTCTCTAGCCATCCACAAAAGTACTCAAAAAAGAGAACATCTGCAAAGATGATAGAAAACAGAACTCTGGTCTCCAGAATTTCCCCCACTCAGATGGAAAAAATCACTCAAGTCACTCACTGTCGTTCACTATGAGTAGTCAGCACAAAATCTGGTATTCAGTAGTATCACTGCGCACACAAGTGGGCCTCATCACAGCACCAGAACTGCTGTAGACTCAGAGCTGTAAATCAGATCAAGAAGTTGACTCTCAACAGGTACTTATACTATATACAATAAGATGTTCCTTGATTTCAACACCATTATCAACACCAGACTGAGAGAAGAACATCCCAATTATTTTAATATTTTACTGTACATGTAAGCATTCTGAGGTGAGAACTCAATCTAACATGACTTTTTCAGCATTAAGGAAAAAGAATAAGCAAGAATGAGTGATTACACACACACACACACACACACAAAATATGTAATGTGCCAAAAAAGCTAATGACCTGAAATACTGTGTCTAATGCATAGCCTATTTTTTCTATTTGAGAGCAATCAGTGTCTGTCACAAACACCTTACACCATTTTGGGTAGCAACAGGACAGCTTAATAGTGCAAACTAATCCTGTCTTCTAGTTTGGCTCTTAACAAGAAAAATTCTTCTCTGTAAACTTAAAATGGAACATTGATTTAAAGCAACAACAGTTGAAGATAGCAACCTCCACAAGATGAAATGCAGAATACTACACAATCTTATAGGAGCTTATCCTTTAATTACATATTACTTTCTACTAGTGGTATGTGACCATTCTTTGCACTCTGTTTAGGCAAACAGCACATTTCATTATCCAGATGACACACTGTTGCCCTTTTTATTTCTGATCAAGTCCTTGAGGCTGGCAGGAAACATCTGAAGGGTTAGCTAGTTTCTTTGAGCTTCCTCTTTGCCCTTAATTTTGGGCTTCAGACAGGCTCCCACTGAGCATTATAGACCTCTCCCTCGGAACGATTCAGTTCCATCCTAATTGCCAGGATATGCCACCACTTTCTGTGACAGACAGGAGAAGACAAGGAAAGCTCAGACAGATCCTCTGCCTTCAAGCAAGCTACAGAAAAGTGCTCACCCACTGGACCAAGGCTGTTTTCTGCCTGCTGCCTTGCATGAGCACGTGCAATACCATGGCTTATTTGGATGCCCTAGCAGTCCAGGAATACAATTTCTGATGTGAAAATCTCAGCAGATTTGTAAAAGAAACAATTGCACCTGTTCCTTACTCAAGGCTCTTTCTTGCTCTTCCTGACACAGAAGTGGGATGATTATCTTGTCTGAGCATACAGAAGGCTCTCAAGGAAAGATGATGTTAATTCTGTGCCTTGTTCAGGCTCTCTTCTTGCAGTAAGATTTTCTAGCTAGTGCTACAAAGGACAGTAGGTTTACCCTTTCAAGTCAATTTTATGTTGTTAAAAAGAAGCTCCTTTTACTCAGATGGGGCATATACAGTTAAATACCTGTAAAAATCTTTACCTCCCTGTAGCAAGGAGGACATAAATTGTCATCTTTCACAGGATTTATTTAATATCAAAGCAGAATTACACATTGGACTTTTTTTAGATTTATTCATACTTCATCCCTTTTTTAGTTTTAAGTGAGTTCTCCCAGAAAGTTGAAATTTACTTTCACTCTAGGTGCTGAAACTATTTTGATTCAAGACTCTGACTCAAATGAAAATTCACATTCTACACACTAAGTAATCCATAGGGAAAAAAATGCCAATAGGTATCTTCAGGTCTTAATTATGAGCAATGAAATATATGGGAAGAGGTAGAGACTAACAGGAAAAGGCAGAAATAGCATTAGTCCCAATATAGAGAAAAAAAGATTTAAATTAATTTTGGCAGAGTGAACTCAGCTTTCAAATGTATTTGTCTTACCACATTAACACTTAACAGTGACAGCCTACAGGTTTATTTTTAAGTGCTAATATGTTAAAATATGTGATGAAAGTAGAGAAAGAAGTTACTGAAATTGTTTTCTGTAAAGACATTCAAGCACTCTCCCCAACTCTGTGCTGGGAAACCATTCAAAAAACAGTGCATACATCTGTACGGCAGAAACACCTGCAATAAAAATTGTGATGCTTTTAGAAAGTGCTAAAAAAACCATGTTAATACCAAGATTGCTATGTGGTGTGGTGGCATATCGACACTTCTGAAAACTAGACCATTAATTTAAATGCCTAAAACCACTTTTTTCTCACTGAAAGGAAGAGATTCACAACTCAAAGTAGCTGTTCTTTGTATTGGTGGGCAGCTGACAGACAGCAACTTGCTTTACCAGACACATGCAGGATCTCCACAAGACCATGCTCTCCCTGAAGTACATGCTTTTTACATGATGCAGTGATGGGGGCAGAGTTAATTTCAGACAGACTTTTTAACAGCAAGGCAAGAAGGGGCTGTCAGACGTAAACCCAGCAAAATAAGACAAGCTCAATAACACCCATGAGTAGAATGGTGGTAGTGATTTTGCTTTTCATAACCCTTTAACATTGCACTTAATGATGCACTTTTACTATTGCGTTCTACTAGATCTCTTTTTAGGGTGAGTAATTTGTTAAATCACACCCACTGAATTTCTTGAAGCATTTACCAAAAAACTGTCTATAGGAGTGTATGGATAGGTTTCACGTACTTCCTGCACACAGACAATATTAGAAGTAGTATAAAGTTAAAATAAAGGTACATTAACAGAAGCTCATAGAACGGAAAATGCTTGTCTTAGAGAGATTTTAGAACTGAATGTTTAGTAACACCTGACCCAAAACTGCTTTTGTTCAAGTACCCAAGGCTGTATTCAACATTACCTTATCAACAGAATCTTTAGTGAAAAATGAAAATCACAATTCTTGCCATGTTATAGCTAATGTTATATTCTTGCCATGTTATAGATAGATTCCTATCTCATACCACAGACTTCTCTCTCATGGAAACAGTATAGGAAATGGCATAGTAACAGCAAAAAATGTTACGCCATATTTAAAAGGGAATTCAAAATTGAAAGATGTAGAAATTTCCAGGTATTTTGAAACAGCAATAAACAGATGGCTAGGTAAAAGCTGTGTATCTAGCTTTCATCCCTTTCTTACTGTAAGAGTAGATTTTAGGAATGTAATTACCTACTTAGTAACCTGAACACAAAGCTACACACAGCCATCTGCACCAGGAGATGAACTGTGCTTGCACAGCCCTTCCTAAGCTCTGCATAAAACTGATTACATCTAAACTGAAACCATTCAGGGCAATGAATTCCATTAAAATCAAATTCTCACCTTCATAAGTCATACTTTCACAAACACTTTCATCTTATATGAGTTACCACTGTTTCCAAAAGGAGCAGTCCAACCTTCCCCTTCCAATCCTTGCACAGCCAGCAAGCACACTGCCATGAAACAAAACTGACAGAGGAGCTGAGTCCAATCCAAAAGACACAGTCTTAAACTACATGATTGTGGAAATAAAGAAAATCAACAAAAAATGTGTTTCATTTCGGTATTTTCTGATGGACACAATCATATGTTTTAGCTTAAAAACTATTTCTCAGGTTTTCCTATATTTTACATAAATTGAACATCAATATTAAAACACATATCATTTATCCCAAACACGTTTTACTTTACAATTTTGTGTACCAAAGACTTCAGTATTATCAGTTACACCAGAATTTCAAAATTCTTCACCAAATGGAATCTTTCATGTAGGCAGTTTTATAAATCCGCAGAAGCAGCAATAGAGCATTACCACAAAAGGGGAGAAAATGGTTAACTGTACCTATTTATTGTCAAGTGGTTTAAATACCTAGTGGACATAACGGGCTAGAACTTCAGATAGTGGTTTCATCTCTAGCTATGAAGTTACAAGCAATTTAGTGACTCTTTCAGTGGCACAGTTCCCTATCTGTGAAATGCTTCACTACTACAGCAAAGTGGAAATAAACTTATCATTTTACATGACAGCATCTGATACTGCAGTAACTTCCTGAATAAAACACAAAAAGCCAAATATACAAAATTAAAACCATGTAAGATAACAGTCATTATTTTAAGCAGAAATAAACAAATACTTCAAATGAAAATTTCTTTGTTTTTCAGAACTGCCTCTGTTACAATCATGGTGCTGAAGTACAGAAGGCAGAACGTAAGTCCACTGCATGAATAGGAGATGAGAGCTTTGCTGGCAAAATTAATCTGTATGTTGAGGTGCTACCTAGTTTATTTGCAATATGCTGCAGTAATAGATCTCATTATTAGTACTCATGCACAACCTTATCGTCATTGCCCTTCACTGCCAATGAGAGTTAAGAACGTATTTGAATGAAGAAGTATTTCAGGACTGATATGATGTCCTTGTTTAGCCCCAGGAAAAAAAAAAAAAAAAAAAAAAAAAAAACCAAAAAAAAAAC
>VZUI01005912.1:0-13113 GCA_013401135.1 Cettia cetti | reverse complement strand
GCGGGGCGCTGCCCGCCGCGCTGCGGGGGCGAGCGCGGCGCAGGGGCCGCCGGCAGCGCCGCGGCGTTGGCCCGGTAACGGGGGAACGCAGGGGGAGCTCGGACGGGCCGTGCTCGAGCCTGCGGAGCCCCTCTTGCAGAACCGGGCCCCGCCGGCTGCTGAGGGGTAGGTGCAGGGGTCGATGCAGGGGTCGATGCAGGGGGCGGTGCGGTTTTGGTGCGGGATCGGTGCGGCTCCCGGTACTCCAGGGCTCGCCGCTCACCGTCAGCCCTGAGGATGCTCCTTCCCGGCGTGGGGCCGGCGGTAGCGGCGCTTGGGGTTCAGCACCCCCGGGGAGTCGAGTCGGGGGGGCACGGGGGACACAGAACTTGACATGTTCAGGCGGGGCACAGCCAAGCCCCTGCACATCCCACACTGCAGATTTTCTCCCAAGCCAAATCAAATCCACCCTCAGCTGCTGCCTTACAGGGTGTTTCCAGCAGACTCAGGGGAGCAAAAGCACTCAGGGACCCCCTCCTTCCCTCCAGCCAGGAGAGCGGCAGCACTGGCCACCACAAGGACAATGGTAGCGAGGGCCTTTTAGCTCAAATCGTCCAGGCTTAGTAGAGCCTGTCAGAGCTTTTATGCGAGGGCTCCAGCTCCTCGTGTGCCTTATTGCTGCAGTCCTGCCCGTACCACCCACTGCTCCCAACTGTCCCACAGCTGCCCCTCACATTGTAGCCCCTCCCACAACTTGACCTAGTCCTGGTTATCTGCTCTTGAAATGTTCCCAGTGTCAACCTGTGCCCCGTCAACAATCTCTTGCTCTGTTAGGATAAGAGACTCAAGAAGCTGCCCATGCCACCAGGCTTCTGGCCACTGATGTCACCTACACATCACCCATGAGACCACAGCCATACTTAACCTGGATACTCAACCAGGTAACTGTCCCTCACCTGAGGGAGCAGGCAAAGGGCTCAGTGTGCACTGACTGACCAAGGGGTGGGTTAGGGACACTCCCAGCATCAGCACGTCCCTGCTCACCTGTGCCTTGGGAGCAGACGGTCTCGGCTCAAAAACAATGATTAAAGGGGAAAAAAGGGCTTTACAAACTGCCACTTTTGCAGCTGACATTCCCAACTGCCCTGACATAATGGACATCAATGATCTCCAGCACCACCAAACGCATTTCTGGAGAGCTGTGAAGCCTCTGGGAGTGGGCAGCATCTAGGGCTGGGTAATTCCTGCCCACCTCGGGGTGTACTGTCACTTCTGTGGCACTGACACTGGTCCAGCACCAGCAGTGCTGTGACACCCCACAGAAGAGGCTGGCTGCACTGCCTACCCCAGTGAGTCCAAAGGCAGTGCACTTCCCCACGCTGCCCCAGTGGCAGAGCACCAAAACCTCACTGGAGCAGTGCAGTAGCCAGGCTGCTTCAGGGGCTCACATTGGTCATTAGGAAAGAACTCACCAGGAGGGCAGGGCTGTCTGGAACATGGCAGATGCAGATAGCTGAAAAACCAAACCCCAACGTCTTTCTACCTTCCACCCAGGCAGAGACCAGACAGGGGCACACACCCCAGACACCAAAGAAAGCAAATCATGGACACAAGCAGAGCTGTATGCTGGTTTTAATGTTCCTAAGAACTAGGAAACAGAAATCAAAAATAGACTTTGCTCTTCTTGATAAAAGTAATAAAATGGTTAGCGGTGTTAAATTAATCCTTACAAAACAAAACCCAAGGAGGTTAAATAAAGCCTGGAGGCTCCGCATAAAAACCACAATGACTACAAAACAGCTGCAAAGACATCTTTACACACCAAAGAAACTCTTCTCCTCCGCTCCTCCCCTCTCTGGGACACAATGTCAGCGAACACGGGACTCACACATGAGAAAGAAACACAGATGCGATGGGAGCAGCCCCACGAGGAGCGTGGGTGCCACAGACAGAACTATTTACACTATGGACACGGAGCCATGCTGGGGCCAGTCCGGCCGCAGGAGCCCCCGGGCTCTGCCCGTCCCTCTCCTGCCGGGGCCCCTCCGGCTGCGGCGCTCAGCGCCCAGCACTCGCGCTTGCCATCC
Source organism: Cettia cetti (assembly GCA_013401135.1). Taxonomy (NCBI): domain Eukaryota; kingdom Metazoa; phylum Chordata; class Aves; order Passeriformes; family Sylviidae; genus Cettia; species Cettia cetti. The sequence continues at coordinate 11,047 of VZUI01005912.1, read as the reverse complement.
GTCCCTCCGTCCGTTCCGCCGTCCTGCTCGCGCGCGTCCCCGCTCTGGCCGTCCCCTCCCTCGGCGCTCCGGCGTGGCCGAGCTGCCGGCTCCTCCTGCCGCGCCGCGCGGGGCTCCCTCACCCCTGGTGAGGGCTGCGGCCGAGCCTCCTCTCCCACTGGCCGCCGGGCGCTCCCGGCTCCCGGGGGGCTCCTGGGGGCTGGCGTGCGGTTCGCAGAGGAGAGCGGGTGCCGTGGAGCTGCTGCGCAGGAGTCCTGGGCCGGTGCTGCACAGCCAGCAGTCTCTGCTGCCCCGGCCAGCCTCCCCCGGGGCCGCCGGCACCTCCCCTGCTGCCTCGCACCTCTGCCTTAGTTGGGATTAGTCTCTCGACTGCTGCTCTGCTCTCGGCCCAGCTCCCGCTCTTTGTCCGCTGTGGAGGAGGAGGAGGAGGATGAGGACGAGGAGGAGGAAGATGAGGAGCTGAGGGTCCGGCCCGAATGCTTGTAGGCTGCCACGAGCTCCTGCAGCCGCTCCGGCGTGGGCTCCCACTTGGCAAAGCCAGCGCTGTTCTGCAGGAAGAGGACGGCTGTGTTGTGCACAGCCTTGTAGTACATCTCCTCCCTGCAAGGGAAGAGCACAGGCATCAGCACCTCCCCTGGGCCCCACCCAAAGCCCTTGACACCTGCTCCTCCTTTTCCTGCCCTCACCAGGACAAGTATTTGTCCAGTCCTCTCATTCTGCAGAGAAGGGAGGCACAGTGCAGCCTCCCCAGGCAGTTCTGAGTACAGTAGAGGCTCCTGAGCTTCCAGAGGGAGGAAGAGCTCATGCTGCAGAGCTCCATCCCTCCCTACCAGGACACACGTGCTGAAACCTTGCTGTCCCTGCAGAGGGGACTCAGCACAGTGAGGCATCAGTCCTAAGAGGGTAAGAACTTCAGCGTTCAGGCACCTGTTGCTTAAACAAGTTGTTGCTCAAACTTGTTGCCTCAGCAGCAGAGCAGAGGCCAGCATGCCCCACTGGGGACCAAGCCCCCACTGCCCCTTGCCTCTGCTCCCCCAAGGATATCCAGCTGCTGCTGCTGCACAGGCAGCTACCAGGCCTGAGGACTGGCAGAGGCACAAATCAGTGCCACAGGTGTGACCTGTTCCAGCTGGACTCGTGCCCAAAGCACACACCTCTCACAAGCTAAAGTTAGCAGTCATTAAACAGAAGTTGAATTCACCATGCTGTCTGCCCATCCTAAACACCCAGTGTGACGATGTGCTGCGCTTGTCCTTGCCTGCTCCCTGCTTCCCACTGATTTCAGCTTGGGAGAGGATATTTCTGTCACACAGCTTCAGAGCCGTGTTCCCAGAAGGATCTGAGAACAAAGCCTACTTTTTGCAGACGTGCTGGGAGCCGCTGCGGTACTCGTGATCGAAGGCTGGCAGGATGAGCTGGTGTCGCTTGAACTTGCTCTGCTCCATGCGCGTCAGGGCTGGTGTGGGGGGGTCCCGCCACTCAGGGATGAAGACAATGAAGGAGAGAGGCTCGCTGGAGCTCTCCAGCAGTTTCTAGTGCAAGAAGAAAAGGAACAGTATCAGCACTGACTGAGCAATGACGTGTTTAAGGAGGCCTACAGAAAGGAAATGCTGCTGCTTTAAGAGCAGTGCCAGCTGTCACTGTTGTCTGTCCCTGCCCTCAGGGTGCAGGAATGGTGGGGAGCAGAGGATGGACAGCTGAGCTCCATCCCAAACAATCCCACTGGTGAGCAGACATACCTCAAAGTGAGAGACCATGGCATCCATCAGCTCCTCACAGAACGGAGGATTTGCCTCGAAAGACCCACTTATAGGGAAGAAATCCAGGCATGGGCTGGAGAAAGAGGCAAAGATCCCCATCAGCTCATCCTGAGTCATCTCACAGGCATGCACCCACACCCACGCAGGGCAAGGCAATGTCATACTCACCCCCTGGATCCAAAATACCCGTCTGTGTCCAAGAAGGCTGAGCAGTACTGTTTAAAATAGCAATTCAGGGGCGAGGCAAAGCATTCAAAACTCACTCCAAAGAGCTTGTGGAGGGCTTCAAAGATGTGCACAGGAAGTGCCCCTTGCAGACCAGTCCCTTCATACAGTCCCACACCGAACATCATCTGAGGAGAGCAAACCCTAGTGAGCTGTGTCTGCACTCGCTCGCTGTTCCTGCTGCTCCCATCACTGACCACACACACAGGGCCACATGCCCATGCACCCACTCCTCTAGGTATGCAGGGCGCCCTTGTCCTTTCTCAAATTCGTGTAGGTCCCTGCATGTTCCCAAGAATGCTCTTTAGAGATTTTATCCAACCCTGACCCCACAAAATCATCAGTTTTCTCTTGTACCCAAGGGATCCTTTAGCTGCCCCTCAGAGTCAAGAGCTACTGAAGGCTTCCTTCAGAAAAATCTTTACCCACACCAAGGTCTCGTGCCAAGACAACTGCTCCACAGTCCACAGTCCTACCTCAGCATAGCATGAGCACACTACAGATCCAGTTTAAACCCAGTGTTGCTCCAGGCTCCCAAAGCTGTGACCTTTTCCCAGAGCAAAGACAAGTTCCCAGTGCTTCAAGGCTTTCTGATGTACAGTGATGGTAAAACTGTACCTGATATCGACGGAGAAGGCACCAAACCCTAGGCAGGAACTTTTCAAAGCCCGAGTCGTCAATGCAGCTGTACCGATAGAGAAGCCACTGGAAGAGAAAGCCCAGCCACTGAAGACACCAGAACAGCCAAGCTACAGTGATACATGCACATTGTGACAGGGAGAGGGAAGCTGAGGAGCAGGTGGGCTCTGCAGGGAGCTGTCAGCACATCTGCTGTCACTGCATGAGCCATCAGCTTGTCACTAACATTAAATGAATGAACCACTACAGCAGCACGTGTCTCTCAGCAAGGGTTGCCTTGGTTTGAGTACTATGTTCTGGCAGCACAACGCTTATTCAGAACACACACCCAACACCTGGGAAATACTCCCAGCAGAGCCTGACCCCATCTAAGGTGAGAGTAGCTCTCCTCATGGCCAGGCAGTGTCTGACAGCCCTGCAGGGACAGCTGGCCAGCCCGTGCCCAGCCCAGCCCAGGAGACAACCCTGCCCCGCGGGGCAGCAGAGGCAGCACTCAGCCCTCACCAGCTTGCTGAAGTAGTTGCGGCTGACTTTGACCATCTCCCCCTTGTAGCGCACACAGGCCACGTTGTTCTCCATGTGCATCTCCACGCTGGGCAGCGGCGGGGAGGGGATGGCCAGTCTCACGGGGTAGCAGTACACCAGCCTGTCCTGGACCTCAGGAGCTTCCACCTCAGCTAGGGAGAACGAACAGAAAGGCAGCCTGTGAGAAGCCAAGGGTATTTGGGACCAATTTTGAGTTCATCTCAAATGACACAGCAAACCAAATAGGGCTGAAAAGTAGGGTGGTCTTCCCAAAAAGCCACCATGGTGGTCCCTCACAGATTTTATAGGCAGCTACCTAGGTTCAAAGCTGATTCCCCAAATTAATTCCATCTTCCACTGCCAGAGCACAGGGAGGACCACTTGAAAGCATTTCTCCACCTCTAACCCAGCAGAACTGCAGACAGCACACAGCCACCCCAGCGCCCTGAGGCACGCCCCAAACACACAAAACACTCCTTCTGTTGCTACTGTTTCTTATTTCAGTTTGCCTCAAACTGATTCAAAGCACAATAAAAATTCACAGGTGTTGTTGCCCTGTTTTTCAGCCTTCTAATTTGGAGTCAGAGTATCTCACGAATTTTCATGTAAACAAAGCAATGTTTTCTGTAATTATCTATATTGTTTACATTCTTCTCTTTAGGAAAGACAATTGATGGATACTTTCTCAGACCAGTGAAATTGTAGAGGTTGAACCTCAGTCTTCCAATGTAGTCTCATTTCTGAAAACCTATATAAACTGAGTGAAAATTAAACTCCCTCTCTTCCTGCCTCGACTCAGCTGTGGTGTCTGCCTCTCTCTTGTAACAGTAGTGTGTCACACAGGCTGCCAATGCAGTAGGCAAAGAATCTCCCTGCACATTGCCTCAGCTTCAGGGAGAGCTCACAGATCAGCTCACAGAAAGGAATCTCTGACTTAATGGGGCTGGAAGACAAGCATCAAAAACAATGGCAAAAGGCAGACCTTGGGACCTGAAGGGAGCCTGAGGAGAGCCAGGACTCAAAAGGGAAAAGGACTACAGACAGTGGTAATGAAAGGAGCAGATCCCATGGAGGAAGGAAAAGCTGACTAGAGGCAGGTGTACAGATGTGAATGGAAGCAAGAACAGAGAAAAGATCAAGGAACATGAACTCTGCCAAGCAAGGGTGCACAGTGACAAGCTAGGAAGCAAAGGGGTGCAGAAAGGTGCTCAAAACACAAGAAATGTGGCAAATGAGAATAAAGGGAGAACACTCAGGATTACTAGGCAGGGTGTCAGCTGTCCCCAAGAATTCATCAAACAGCAGAGCAAAACAGCATGGTTCAGTGAAATGAACGAATGTTGTGTTAGGAGCAGTGTGACCTGCTCCTAACAAGCTACTTCATCCTGGCAAATCACACATCTATAGTATTTGATGTTACAGCTGGTCACAGCATCTGACAGAAGACAGTCCGTCACTGCACAGACATTGTGACTGAAAGCTGAGCTTATGCTAGACAGGCTGTTTCTTACTTTGAAACACTGACATTCTGACTTTTGGAGACAGAGCTGCCCTCCCAACACATAACACTCTCTTGAGTAGGGATAGGCCAGACCATGGGGCCTTTAAGTGCAGTGCTGTAGTTCTACAGCTCTCAAAGCTGGCTGCGTACCAGAGATATTGTTCTCTTTGAGTATGGCAAGATGCTTCTCCCGGATGCGCTTGACATATTCCAGGGATATGTAGTAAATTTTACTGCAGATGCCTTCGACAGAGTCCTTGGCTGCAGCAGACACATGGGGCCCACACTGTTTGCGCAAGTGCTCCAGGCGGTCCTGTGGAAACAGAGAACCAGAGTCTCTCACACGGCCACTGCTGGCTCTCCAGGGGTCTTCAGTGTCTCCAGGCTGCTCTCCCGTGGCACACAGTGAGGGGAAGCAATGGCAGCCACCTCCAGAAGGACCTGTAGCTGTCCCCACATGCCCCCTCCCCAGCTCCCCGAGCACAGCCGCACATCAGTGGTGCACTGACCATGTAGTCCTCCTTGGAGGCAGAATGGTCCCGTCGCAGCCAGCTGAAGGTGTCCTCCACATTCCATTTCACCACCTTCCTGCTGTCTGGGGAAGCACTCCTGCAAAAACAGAGGCAAAATTTAACTCACGGCTGCACAGCAAGGTATTCCACCCCCTCCAAAGTTTTTATCAGTGGGGAATATGGACACTGACACTTCCTCAAGTCCCATCCCTGTCACTCCCCTCCAGTTCTCTGGAAAGGCCTTCCAGATGTTTGCATGATTGTGGACTGCCATGCTCTCTCCAAAACGTGGTGTAGCTGGCTGCTGTCCTCTCTGCAACAGGACAGGCCCACAAAGTCTTTATTTGTCATGGCAGTGGTCCATTTTGATATTACCTCTAATTTTCAAGTACTGCTAGGGACTTGTGGCTCTGAGAAAACTATGCTGTTTACAAGCTTTTCCTTTTCCCCCACAAGGCTCTCCCCCACTATCTTCCTCAGTTCTGTCTTATGCACCCTGTATACAAAATGCTGCTCTAAGCTTGTTGCTCTAACAGCAGTGAGTGCCAAAGCACTTCTGATTTTATCTCAGGGATAACAGAAGACATTCCACACCCAGTACTTCATTGTCTTCACACCCCTTCAGCTCCCCAGTATTACATTGTACAGTAACATCACTATCAAAAGATGGCTCCAGCACTACTGTTTTTCTTCTTTATGTTCCTAACCTTGCTTTTCCTCAATAACATTATCACCAGTGCTGGACAAGGCAGGATGAGAAGCCCCTATAGTCTTTTTGTCTTTTCTGAACGTGACAGCACTGCAAGAAGAGCTCCCACCTGGATTCAATCAGTCGTTTTGCAGCCTCAGCATACTTGAAGAGCAGCCTCTTGGCTTCCTCCCGGAACTTAATTCTGGATAACCTGAGGTAAGTTAAATTCATATGCATGAGTCTCAAAAAGGCATGGAAGCCAAGTTCAGTTCCCCAGCTTTCCCTCACCAGCATCCAACCACTTTATTAGCCAAAGGGAAGCACGGCAGCAGAACCATGGCAGGTAAATCACCAGACCAGACCAACCCAGAACCATCCCAAGAAGGTGCTCTGTCTGTGAACAGTACCTGATGGGAATGTCATTCATGATCTCTCTGAACATGGAAGGAGACACTACTGGCTCGCAGTCACTCGGTAAAAGAGGATCTGTCCCTTTATCAACTACTTTCCTCTCCAACATCCAGCGATTAAATGACTCCCTCGGGGGGTCAATCCCTGGAGACGCACAGAAGAAGGGTCTATTCAATAAAATACAGAAATGCCCAGCAGCTCTGATAAGGATCATCACACAACCTCTGCCTGATCAATTAACCCACCACGTCACAGAGTATAGCCATCACAAAAAGAGAACACAGGGACTAGACAGGCATAAAACAAAAAGCAGATCACCCCAGCACTGCAGAACTGAGAGGGATATCAAAGGAACCCAACAGAAACTCACCTTCCCGCTGCTGGCAGAGCTCACGGTAATGCTGCCGCAGCTTGAGAATGAGCTGGGACCGGAGCAGCTCCACCTCGGGGTGTGGAGAAAGCACTTCTGATGGGGCCCTCTGCTTAATCACGGCATTTGTCTGAATATCCAGGTCCCAGTACACTCTGTGGCAGAAGCAAATGTCATCAGGATAACCAGATCATTGGCTAATTATTAAGTATTACTTTTGAAGATCCTTCCTTGGGCTGTTTCACCAGCCAGGAAACCAAACTATCAAGACTCCTGGCAATGATTTATCCCTCAGGTTTCTCAAAGATGTCTGGAAACCTGTGTTTCTCAAAAACTTCACTGAGAAAGGAACAGAAGACAAATGGAGACAACTCACTCAGTTGGTCGTAGAAGAGCTGCCTGCTGTTTGTCTTCAGGTGAAACACACCATGCCTTCAAAACAGAAGTTCCTGGAATACTGGGAGAGCTGGGGACTGGCTGAGCAGCTGGGGTCCCTGGGACATCCGCCTGTGTGTGCGAAAGATGAATTACTGCACCAGGGAGACAGTAAAGGAGAAGCAGCCCAGTGAACCAAACAGTCCCACACCAGAACACCACACGGGAGACCCCTGTGAGCTCTCCAGCCCCCCTTGGTTTCAGGCTGCACAGGTTTGTCTCAGAGCACCACACCCACCTTGGGCTTCTTCACACTGTTGCCACTTGGTGGAACCTCCTCTGAGAACCTCCTCTTCCTCTGCTTGCTCTCCACAGAAGCATCTGCCACCCCACCTTCCAGTGGCATTGGAGCTGCATTCAGTCCCAGAGGGTCTGACTGTAAGTCCAAACAACAACAGCACAAGTCAAGCTCGCCCACTGCACTGCAGCGTCCCATTGCACTGCTCCCACGTGGATGGAAATAAGGACACCACTAGTCACAGCTTCACAAAACTGAGAGATTCTCTTCTAGATGTCCATATGCTTTTTTAAAAGACTTTAATGAGAAAAACTCATCAAAAATCCTCCACGCTGACTGTTCTTTGAGCGGTGCACAACTCCTGGAACAGCATCACCTGACATGCACCTGACAGAGGAACACTTCCCCAGAATCATGCCAGATAATGGACCGAGCAAGGAGTTCTGAAGGCACAGAAGACCCTCCCACACCTGTAATCTGAGGTCCACAGACCATGAGCACCTGGCACAGTTCCCCCGAGGTGAGTGAGCACTTACTATGACATCGTGCTGTCCCAGCACAGGCATTTCCCACAGAGACTGGTTCGTGAAGCGGTTGAAGTAGTAGGGGCGGTTCTCCCGCTTGCTCCAGCACTTCTCCCAGCCAGCCTGCACCAGCTCATCTGAGAGGACAGTGGGAGTCAGGAGAGGAGCATCCTGCACGACACACCTGCCCTGCAGGTGCTCAGCACTGTCACAGCACACTCTGAAGCACACATCATTGCCAGCCTCCCTTGGCAGCCTTGCTTCACCCCCCTCCCTATTCCCAGGGCCCTGCAGAATTCCTGAAGGCAGAGTTGGTACCTGGCAGGTCCTGTACCAGGCGCATGGGTTTGGGGGAGCTGGGCTGGTTCTGGTTGGAGGTGCCAGGTGAGTGACTCATGAGAGACGCTTCCTCCGCAGGGCTTCTGTGATTCTCATTGGCCATTTCTCAGCAACCACACTAGAAAAAACAGAGCAACATCCAGGGTTACAGCAGGAAAGGTCCCAGATCTGCTTGGCACACTCAGGCGTAGCAATACAAGTTCATTCTGATAATAAAACAGGGATTGAACCAGTACACACAAACAGCACCTGAAAAACACTTGTTACCCTGGACACAACTAGCTATGAGGAATGCTTAGTGTTACATGGGGCTAGCCAGGGTGTTCTTCAGGCCAGCATCCAAAATATTCCTTTTTCAATCAGATCTCTCCAAACAGTGTAGCATCAGATTGTAAAAAATACCATATGCTCCCCTCTAATTATGTGCCACCTTCTGCCCCACTAATACCACCGGCCAGGTCTGATCTGTTATTATCAGAGACAGTTTAAATCAACTCACGCACACATAACTGCACATCATTTCAACAAAAGGCTTTAATTAAAAAAAAAATCTGCTCTATAAAATGGCCCTGGAGGTTCACTAACAACTTCTGTGGTTTAGAAAACCACAGGCTGGGAATCAGGAGTTCCCAAATTATTATCCTCTGCATGTCCCAGGCTGACACGTCCTAGTCCTAGGCCTAGTCCCACAAGCAGGGCCTCAGCCAGCTGTTTTGGCCCTTGCTGCTTTTTCATCTGCATAACAACAGTTATGCAAAAGAAGGTCTGTTGGAACAATAAAGCTCCTCTTAATCATAATTTAATGTTGCCAGCTGGAGAGAAACAGCCAGGCTTTTCCTCTCTTAGTCACCACTCTTCCCCTGGGGAAGTTTCTGAAACAGCGCCGCAGATTGCTCTTCTCTGGCAGCCCAAAACAAATTGGCAATGAACTGGGGGGAAGCAAGGCATTTTACATAATTCCCAGCTACCTCACACACTTAACTCTATTCAGGCTTTGGAGACACCCGACAGCACACACCAGCAGTCAGGGCAGCAGCAACACAATGCTGTGCACAGTGTGCTCCTCACCTGAGCAGCACAGTACCTGGCAGCAGGAGCCATGTACATGAGCTCTTCAATAAAAACTCTGGATTTTTTTTTTGGCTAAGTCACTCGGATTTGAAACCTTCACTGCCCCTCCTGTGCATAAAGGAAAGTGGCTATCAGAATGGCAGGAGCAAACACTGGTCAAGAGTGAGTGGGTAGTAGCTCAGCTGCCCACAGCATTGGCTGAGATCAGCAGTGATGAACTTGACTCCTTTAGCCCCTTGGAAGACGTTTCCATCCTTCCAGGCAGAGTACACAAGGGAAGATGTGGGACACTGGATATCTGGAGTTTGGGTCTGCTCCAGAGCAGACAGGTAATGCCCTGTGCCTGCTGCAGAGCACAGGACACAGCTGGCGACCTTTAACAGCCTCAGCAGTGAGTGTTGTGCAATCTCACATTCCCTCCTGAACTCCAACCCCACCATGTCCCTACAGTCACTGTACAAAGGTGCCAAGGTGAGCTGGGCCAGCGGCAGCAGCTCAGGCTCGTGTCAGCCCCTCAGGAACCCTGGAGGCCGCGGGCTGCAAGGCAGGACCGCGGGGAACCTCAGAGGGATGTTTAGTCCCTCCTCCTCAAACTAAAGCTACACTTGCACATGCAGCTGCTGCTGTGTCCTGCACATCACACAGAGCACAGGCTGAAGTGAACTGGTGCATACTGGGGGGACCAGAGCTCCCAAAGTGATGTATGTCAGGAGCCAGAAACAGCACTGGGCACAGAGCCTTGGCCAACTTGGATGGCACATGCCAGCTCCAGTGACCTGCCAGTGTTTTTCACCACCCATCGCTCCAAAGAGCTGTCAAATAGGGTCACTGGCTCTGCCTCCTCCCATTTATGGATAAACTGGAATGGTGGAAGTAGCCAAGAAGCTTTATCACTTGATCAGTGTTAACAAGTATTAAATCCAAGTACCCTTAAGGTCTGGGAAAAGGAGACAGCCAAACTAACAGGAATCCTGGCAGAAGCCACTCTACTTTTATGTAACTACACTGGGACTTAGACAGTGACAGGGATCCAGAGGAAGCATTTTATGGTGATTACGGTATGTTTTTATACACCATGGCAATGCATACAGTGCTTCACAAACACGGTACAATGCTGTCCCTGCCCAGAGAGCTTACAACCTAGAGCAGCAGCACAACCAGAGACCACAGCGTAAGGGTAAGGAGACACAGAGTAAAGAAGTACAGCAAACAGGACCGGTATTTGTTTCCATTTCACCGAGGTAGAATTTTGTACAAGACAACAGGAAATGCAGACAAAGGAGATCAGCGACAGCCCCCCGGGACAACCCCGCGGTTCGCCCCCATCCCAGAACCACGGCTGCTCCAGGAGGCTGAGAGCCAGGCCACCGCCTCCCCCAACGATACCCATCCCCATCCCGAGCGCCGGCCGGCGGGCACGGGGCTGAGCAGCGCAGCGCTCCCGGGGCAGCACGGTCACTGGGGACGGGGGCACCGTGTCTGCGCGGGGAAGCGGCCGGGAACCTCCTGGGGCTGCCCTGCCGGCGGCGAAGACGGCACGGAGCTCCTCGGCGCGGCGGGCCGGGGCCAGCGGGCGGCCACGGGCGCCCAGCGAGTGCGGAGAGGAGGCGGCGACGGCGACAACTCTGCAGTCTGGCCGGGAGCGGTCCGGGGGCGCGGCCTAAGCGGGGCGGCGGCCGGCCGGGCGGGTACTTACGGTGGCGGGCTGCCTGGCAGGACGCGTGGCCGTGAGCAAGAGTCTGCCTTAGCTGTGAAGCCGCACCACGGACTCTGTGGATTTCATATCTTATTTTCAACTTGTGTGTG